>JAGKQL010000038.1:801650-814759 GCA_018398635.1 Cyprinodon brontotheroides
GACATGATGTGAATTGGAGCTATAGAAATAAACTGAATAGAATTGCCCATGTACTGAATGTGCTATACAAACAAACTTGCCTTGGAACAGATGAAGGTTCCCAGTATAGAACCAGGAGTCTCCAGTAGAGTTTCCACTTCTACCCCCTAAATCTCATTAAAATGCTCCCAATCTGCAGAACTCTGCTAATCCTGAATAACTGCGATTCAGGAGAACATCTATGAGACTATGTCTAGGAACAGAACCTGGATGCGGTTAGAGGACTGATCAGGTGCTGGATCAGACATGGATGGAAGACTGATCCAGTGTGAGCGAGCCTGGAGCGTTCAGCTAAAGATGAAACCTCCAGAGGTTTTCTGCCGTTAGCAGCAGAATGTTCAGAGCTTCCAGGGTTCAATAATCTCAAACATGCATCACTGACCAAAAGAACCAACATCAAAGCCGAGCTCAGGCTCCAACTCCAGGCCACTTCATGTTTTATTAAGAATTTATTTGCTGTAGGACACCGCGTCAGAAAAACTCAGTGTAACAAACATGGTTACTTTAAAAAAAAAAAGGAAAAGAGACATAAAAATAACCCCCATATTTCAAGACAAAAAGTTCATTTACATCCAACCCAAGGACAGCGGCTCCATCAGAACAGAACCCAGCAGGGAGGGGGCAGACGTCGAGTGCTGCAGTGCATCAAAGTGCTTTGTGGAAGTGGAAGGCTGCCGGCGCCGAGCGGGTCCAAGACATTTAACCAGAGCGGGACGCGATCGGGTCCAACTCTGGGACACGGGCGGCGCCGGCCCGGATGAGAAGGGACGATTGTTCACGCACACTGAACACAGGGGGGGCGATTGCACGTGGACCGGCGAGATGTGGCGGTATGGCTTCGGATGGGTGCTAGCAGCTAGTAGCGTCCGGTCTGTCAGAGGAAGGAGAACAGACGATTGTTGTCGTGTTTGTGCTGATCTGATTGTTCCCTTCAAAGCTCCTCGTTCCCTCATTATGAAAAACAGCTAAGAATCAAGCATGAGTACAATCTGCAGCGGCTGTGGAGTGATTCAGGGTGGAAGGGCCAGGAGCCTCCGCCGTAGGGACAACGCCGCTTCCTCTGCTGTTTCCTACACCGAGTGATGGAGCTGCATGAGGAAGTCAGTCTCAGTCTCATCTGAAGGTGCAGCAGAACTTCCAGCAGGAAGTGGACAGGAAGCAGAAACTGTTCCTTGCTTGTTTTCTTTTTTCCTTTTTGTCAGTCAGCTTTAAAAAAGGCACCATGCACATTTATAAACCCAGAGAGGGAGAAAAATAACAACAAAAATATTTGGAAAAATAATAATCTATCAGCAGCTTGAGATCCAGGCTCCCTCCTTCTTCTCTGGATCAAACGTTAAGGCTTCTAGTTCTCAGGTTCATCTGTTAAGGCAACCTGAAGCAGAAAACAACGTTAACCGAGGATGATGATTGAAAGCGAGGTCCACTCAAACGGACGGAGACCTTTTACCTCGCCGCTCCTCTAGCTCTCGCTCTCATAGTGACTCAGACGCTTCTTGGATTTCAGCTCCTTCAGCCACTGGGGGGAGTCCTCCTCGCTGCGGGAGATAAACCAGTTAGCCTGAGGAGCTAAACCGAAAGGTTAGCAGGAGTAGGCAGTGTGGGAGTTTCTCACCCGTTCTCCTTCCCACCAGCAGGGGGCAGCACCCGCGCTGCACGAGGGAGGAAGGGAGACCTGGGAGAGCGGGCCGGGTGCGATGGAGGGTGGGCGGGCCCGTCGGTCTGATTGTCAGATTCGCCTCGCTTCTTCAGCTGCGCCTGAGACCAAGGGAGAAAACAGAAAATAAGAAAAACACGAGAAACTATTTTTTCTATATCAGGAGGGATTTTATGTGATAAACTAACATAAATTAAAAGCAGAACTTTGAGGAGGAATAAACAAACAATAAAAGTTGTGATGTGGAGACGTGTTCGGCCCCCTTTACTTCGACACTCCTAAAAAAACCAAAAACAATAAAATGTTTGCATCATCTGACGGCGCGCTGGGTTAGACGGCGGCAGGTGGCCCATAGGGGGCGCTCTGGCGCTACCTCCCAAGATATTGGAGGAAAAATCATAATGTCAGTTTTACTTAATAGGATGTGGCTATATGCAATATAAATTATTAAAACACTTCTACCCATTACATTCTATTCAGTTTATTTCTATAGCTCCAATTCACATCAGGTCATCTCAGGTCACTTTCCAGTTCAACCAGATCATCATTAAAGTTTTCTATCTAAGAAAACCAGCTGATTGCATCGACTCATTGACTCTTCAGCAATCCCTCACACTAACTGACTCTCATTCAACAGAACGGATCATTTCTGTCATTCAAGGCGCCCCTGAAGTGTAGCTAAATAACCAATTGTGTGATGTTGCTAGGGAAAGTTGATAAATATTTGACCAATCAGCATCGCCAAAATGAATGGCTTTTTGGGGCTCCTGGCATTTCGACCCCCGCTACAGAGATATAGGTGATGGAGCCAGTAGTGAGTCAGGAAGTGAGGTCGAGATTATGGTGACGACCCTTTCACAAGAAGGACGATGGTGGAAAAAACTCTACATAAAGGAGCCAGGACCCGACAAGCCCGAAATAAATTTAACGCAGCGAACCGAGGAAAAAGCTCAATCCTACAGCCAGACTTTTAGCAGAAGTTGGTTCCAGCGTGAGTCGTGGCTCTCAGCCTGGAGGACGGCTGATGCACTTTTTGCTTTCCCTGCATTCCTTTTAAAAGCGAGCGGAGTGATTTGACGTGGACACGATCTGGACGGAGACTTAAAACACGTCTCTGACAGGGACAACTGTTTTAAAGCACTCTTTAGAAAAGGCAAAGAGGAATGAACAATCTGGGATTCATGTGGAAAATAATGGAATTTTTTTCTAGACGTTTGTTAATTTGCAACCAAAAATAAACTCTTAAATAAACACTTTCTCAGAAAATAGTTTTTATATATAAAAAAATCAAAAGCTGACTAATAGCTTCTCCATTATTAAACTGGTAAATTATTTTCTTAGGTTTGTGACGCCATATTGGAGCATGATAAACACAGATTTACCTTCACAGCCTCAGAAGAGCAAGATTTATTTATTTTATTATTTTTTTTTTTTGAGTTTTTTTACGGCTCCACTGGCCTGTTTATGGAAAATATGCTGAGAGGAAAGGGGGTTTGAGAGGGAAAGAGACATGCGGCAAAGACCACAGGTCGCCCGCGTCAAGAACTACGGCCTCCATACATGGATCGTGTTCGCTAACCACTGAGCCACCAAAGCACGGCCCAAAGGACATGAACCTATGTTTTGTTTTTATAGTGTTTTTATGATGTTTTTTTGGTGTTGGGATTCATATAAATATACTGGTGTGATAACTTGGTATACGTTTGATGGGTTTTTGGTATATGTCTATTCTGAATTTATTTTTTTCCCCCGTAGAAAGCTCCAGCAGCCGCCGCGGTGCGTTAGAGGTCCAGCTTCACTGACGACAGAGTCGCTACGCGAGGAGGAGAGACAGCAGCATTCTCAGTGATCATTAACCAGCAGCTACTTTGATGTTTAAGTCAAAGTTAGGAGACTGATGGATAAAAAAATTAGAGATGCCACCGAAAAAAATCAGTTCATTAGACATACGGAGCTTTTTCAGCTAAAATGGCAACAGATAGTAAGTTTATACTAACCTGACTCCGTCAGATGTATTTGCTTCTCAAGATATCCATCTGAAACCTTCCTTTGAAGTAATTTTGGGAAGGGGCTTAAATACAGGTTATTAGCTGATTGGCCTATGTTGGTGATAGACGGCCAAATAAACCAATCAGATCAACGTATATGACGGACTAACAGCCAGGCTACTCTCGAGGAAACCAGTCGGGAGAAGAGCAAAACACCTTTCCTCTGAGAAAAGCCTCCAGAGCAGTAATTTTTTTGCTCTTCTTCAGTGAAGAAATACTCTGTAATTCTATAAACTTGCTCGGAGAAGCCACGCTTAACGCTTAGTTTCATCGTGGCTGGAGCCAGCTTATGTTCTTTTAGACTGAACTGTCGCTACTTCTCGCTATAAGCCACACCTCAACCCGCCTTCAAAGTTAACGCTGATTGGACGCTCGCTTGGTGAACGGCTCCAAATTTTCTTTAACTTGAGAGTCTCCTAGACTGATCTGTATGAAAGTGAAACCTTGGAAAGCTCGGGCGTAGATCAGGATGGTCTCTCACCAGGCTGCAGTTTATACCAGTTAGTGGGAAGAGTAATGTAGCGTTTTGAGGAGTCCTACCGACTCCATCAAAGCTGACGCTCCAGTTTTTGGGTCGATCACGGATCAAATCCCCTGAGAGAGCTGCCGACCCACCTTTAACGCTGAAGCGTCCATTCCTGGGAACAGCGCCACCCTCTGTGGCTGCTGGGGAAGCACCGTGGCGCCGTCGGCCCCTTTGCTCGGCTCCTCAGTCTCGGAGTCGTCGTTCCTGCTCTCTGCCTTCGCCTCTGCGGTGAAGAAAGCTCAGATCAGGAGATGTTCTACCAAACGGCCCGGTTACTCTGGGTCTGGGTTTACCTGTGGAGTCTCTGTACAGCCAGTCCTCTGGCTTTCCTTCGTCAGCCTGAGCCGGCGGCGCCTTGGACGGCCGGGTCCGCGGGGCCCGTTTCTTCCCCAGCTGGGCGCGGGAGCGCAGAGCGCTGTTATCCAGCAGGACCATCGGAGCCTGGAGAACAGAAACAGCAGAAATGAGAGGAGAAGTGACTCTGGAGGATTTCAGGTCCAAACTGGTCGAAGTCCAGGTCCAAACTGGTCGAGTCCAGGTCCAAACTGGTCGAGTCCAGGTCCAAACTGGTCCAAACTGGACTCGACCAGTCCAGGTCCAAACTGGTCGAGTCCAGGTCCAAACTGGTCCAAACTGGACTCGACCAGTCCAGGTCCAAACTGGTCGAGTCCAGGTCCAAACTGGTCGAATACAGGTCCAAACTGGACTCGACCAGTCCAGGTCCAAACTGGTCGAGTCCAGGTCCAAACTGGTCCAAACTGGTCGAGTCCAGGTCCAAACTGGTCGAGTCCAGGTCCAAACTGGTCGAGTCCAGGTCCAAACTGGTCCAAACTGGACTCGACCAGTCCAGGTCCAAACTGGTCCAAACTGGACTTGACCAGGTCCAAACTGGTCGAGTCCAGGTCCAAACTGTCCAAACTGACTCGACCAGTTCAGGTCCAAACTGACCTCGACCAGTCCAGGTTCAAACTGACCCCGACCAGTCCACAGGTTCAAACTGACCTCACTGGGAAGTCCAGGTCCAAACTGACTCCGACCAGCCCAGGTCCAAACTGACCAATTCAGTCCAGGCTCAAACCGGACCTCTAATTCATTCTAGCCCGAAACTGACTCAATTGTGTCCAGGTCCAAACTGACGAACTTGCGTCCAAACTGGTCGAGTCCAGGTCCAAACTGGTCGCAGTCCAGGTCCAAACTGGTCGGTCCAGTCCACCAGGTCCAACCGGTCGTCCAGGTCCAAACTGGTCGAAATCCAGGTCCAAACTGGTCGAAGCCCAGGTCCAAACTGGTCGAAGTCCAGGTCCAAACTGGTCGAGTCCAGGTCCAAACTGGTCGAGTCCAGGTCCAAACTGGCCTTTACCGGTTGTGTCCAACTGACCTCCACCAGTCCAGGTCCTAAACTGGTCAATACAGTCCAAACTGACCGACCAGTCCAGGTCCAAACTGACTGCACCAGTCCAGGTCCAAACTGGATCCACCAGTTCAGGTTCAACTGACTCGACCAGTCCAGGTCCAAACTGGTCGGTGAGTCCAGGTCCAAACTGGTCCAAACTGGTCGCAGTCCAGTCCAAACTGTCGAGTCCAGGTCCAAACCGTCGAAGTCCAGGTCCAAACTGGACTCAACTAGGAGACCAGTCCAGGGTCCAAACTGACCAGTCCAGGTCCAACTGACCGACCAGCCGTTCCAACTGGTCGAGTCCAGGTCCAAACTGGTCGAGTCCAGGTCCAAACTGGTCCAAACTGGACTCGACCAGTCCAGGTCCAAACTGGTCCAAACTGGACGAGTCCAGGTCCAAACTGGTCGAATACAGGTCCAAACTGGACTCGACCAGTCCAGGTCCAAACTGGACTCGACCAGTCCAGGTCCAAACTGGACTCGACCAGTCCAGGTCCAAACTGGTCCAAACTGGTCGAGTCCAGGTCCAAACTGGTCGAATACAGGTCCAAACTGGTCGAGTCCAGGTCCAAACTGGTCCAAACTGGACTCGACCAGTCCAGGTCCAAACTGGTCCAAACTGGACTTGACCAGGTCCAAACTGGTCGAGTCCAGGTCCAAACTGGTCGAAGTTCAGGTCCAAACTGGTCGAGTTCAGGTCCAAACTGGTCGAGTCCAGGTCCAAACTGGTCGAGTCCAGGTCCAAACTGGTCGAGTCCAGGTCCAAACTGATCGAGTCCAGGTCCAAACTCACATCAGGGAAGTCAAGCGGCTGAACTTCAGAGGAGGACGAGTGTCCGTCTGGAGCAGAGGCCTGAGGGCCTGGCGAGGGCAGCGGGGTGTGCTTCCTGGGCGAGGCGCTCGGGGTGCTCTCTGAACTGGGGGAGGCAGGGGTGAGGCTGCAGAGAAAACCAGCTCTGGGTTAGAGAGGATACTGGGAGCACTGGGAGAAGCAAAGTTAAACTCCAGCCCGTTCTGAAAACTACTGGACCTCCAGAACCAGGAGCCACACTGCAAAAACAATATAGGAAATGAGCAAAAATGTCTTAAATTAAGTGTGTTTACTGTTCATCTGAGTAGGTTAATGAGATGATCTGCCAATGGAGCGAGCATTTTTATTCTTAAACTTAAGATATTTGCAGACAAAATGTACTTGAAATAAGACAATGCAATTGTGTTTTCTTCTTTTAAAAGTAAATCGTCTTGTTCTATTAGCAAAGCGTCTCTTTTACTTCATCAATTCAAGAACAAATGCATTTTGATTTTTTTTCAAGTGCAGATACAGTATCAACTGGTATCTACTGGGTCAGAAGATGGGGACCGTGGTCAGACCCGTTTATCAACCAAGAACTCCTGCTGAGGAGTCAATATGGGCCGTCTGAGGGGAACTGGGTGGAGGAACCAGTGTGGGTCAGAACCTTTATGGAAATAAAGCCAGAAGAAGACAGACAGACTTCCTGAAGACATCAGAGGTGTGGACCTTCATTATGGAGGACGTCCAACAACTCCTCCTACATGAGCAACGAGGCAGAGCTCGATCCAACTGGACCCATTCATCCCTGAAATACCAGGGAGTGTAGAAAAGCTGGAGGAGGGATCACTTTAGGAAGTGCTGGACCTGAAGCAGTGGGTCGGGTTTTTACGGGTCAGTCAGTCTCATCTCAGATGTTCTGATCAGATGAGGTCACTAAAGAACTAATCCTGGTTCTCTGGTTTTTCTCTCTGCCAATAACATCAGGCTGCTGGTGATCCGCCCTCTGCTGACGGACAGCAGCAGGAACCACCTGAGCCCGCCTCACTGGGCCACATGGTGGCAGGCTGCGACCAGGCTGCAGCACTTCCTGCTTCCCTGCCATTGGTTCCTGCCTGGCTTCCTGGAGGTGGAACCAAGGATTAAGGGGACTAAAGGCTCTGATCCCCCCCACTGGGTTGGCCATGGAGGTCACCTGGGGGGGTTATGGTCCAATTAAGCAATAAATAACACTTATTAACCGTTAATCAGCCTTTAACTAAATATTAAATGTTAATTAAAAATTAATTAATCATTAATTATCTACTAAATAACTTGACAAACATTCAGCCTTTGGGGGGGGTAATCCGGCGGCAGTTTTAATGTTTTTTTTTATTTGAGGTCTGTGATATTCAGACGGGCCGGAACCAGAACCCTACTTCACAGGGTGAGGCGTTAGCCAATCAGAAGCCAGATTTTCTGATTGACGTGTGTTTACCTGTCGTCGGTCCGCAGGCCCGTGTCCCAGGTCCCGTACTGACTGTCGGCGTCACGGACCGGAGTTCCCGAGTCTCTGCGGTCCGATTCTCCACTCTGCTTCTGCTGCACCTGGAGTCCAGAACGGGAGAGAAAGGATGAGAGGAGAGACTGGAGGCGAGGCGGCGTCTGGTGGAGGATCCTGATCCTGCCTCTCTGCAGCACACAGAACCCCAGCGGGTCAGTAACCGGGTCACCTCTGGCGCCCATGGGGCTCCTCCCGCTCCGCTCTGAGAATCAGAATCATACTCTTCAGACTAAAGTGGCGTCATCAGAACCTCCCAACGAGGCGCATGGCGGCTCCGTTTGAACGACCCGTTCTGAGATGCGTCAGAACCTGGAGTCCAATAACTGATCAGAGGTGGTTCTGGTCGGGGAACCAGGAGACCAGGAAGTCCAAACAGGAGCCGTTTGAAACCCAATGATCTTCAAACTCCGTAGGGACGCTGTTAGAGTTCGCTCTCAGGCTCTATGGAGACCACAGGAAATCTGCTCAGCTCCTCCCCCACCTGTTGCTGCACAGCAGCCTGCTCAATGCCAGCTTCTATCGCCCAGCAAAGCCTGAGGAGGTCAAAGGTGAAGCTTAATGGAGACGTGCCAGAGGGGGGGCTGAACCAGAACCACAGAGACATCAACTAACCCTCTGATCCGTGCCGCCTGACGGCCGAACAGAGAACGGTGAGACACCTGGAGAAGCGGCGGCGGCGGCGCCCTGACTCCACAGAGCGGCCAGCTGGGTGTGAGCCCAGAGGATGTTAGAGGCGACAGGAACCTGAGAGCGGTCAGAACTTTAAGGTTAAAATGAAGGACGTGTCCCACAGCTCCTCCCCCACCCGGCTCAGAGACGCTGTTCTCACAGGTCTCCTCTGGAACCGGCGTTCTGGGCGGGTTTTCTGGCGGAGAGCCCTGATCCCATGAAGCCGCTCCTGTTCCTCCACTTGAACTCTCCCAGCGCTCCCACACCTCATCAGCGCCGTGCTGCTGGGACATGTTGGACTAAAGCTCCATTATTCCTTTCTAAGCTAAGCTAAGCTAAGCCCCAGAAAAGGCAGATTTGATGCCAACAATCAGAACTGCTCCTTATTTCCATCAGCGTCCTCTGAGCAGTGAGGGCGGGGCCAGAGGGAGCGGATGGAGGTAACGGGCCGAACAACAACCTCATGGAAACTGATGGAAGGGCCCCACGGCGCCGCGGCCTGCAGCTCCGCCCAGACCACCAGGCGCCAGGATGGTTTTCACCTGTTTGGACTCAGAGCCCCGCGAAGCTCTCACCCGTTTCTATTCAGCAAACACGTCTTCTACGATGGGAGGGGAAACGGACCCCGGTTTAAGAAATGAAAGAAACGTCGCCAACGGAAGGCGGGAGGAACCCGACGGAGAACGATCCGTCACCAGGAGGTCAAAGAGCTTCTAGAACCGTTTTAAAGTCGGGTCTCTGAGAGACAGAGCTCCTTAGGCTAATACCTGACTCCCTGGAACCAGTTTGGACTGGTCTCTACCAGTTAGACATGGAGTATCAGTGGGATCTAGAGCTGAACTTTGACTAGGCCATTCTATAAGACTGTTTCTGCGTTGAAGAGGAGATCCCAGAACCCCCACAGCCTTCCACGCTGTCTGCAGCAGATTGTTCAAAGTTCAGCGTCCGTCACGTCCAACCGGACCGCCGTCTCTGAGCGCAACTAGAACTTCCTCTGATTCTACATCAGGAAACCTAAAGAGATAACGGATCACTGAAGGAACTGATCCTGGTCCTCCCAGAAACCAAGTCAGGATTAAATCCGTCTCTAATCAGCTGCTCCATGTTTCCAGGTGAACTGGGAGGCTAAACGCCGTTTATACCGAGCTACAGATCTATTTCCTCTGCTGCGTGACTCAAGCCGCAGCCCTGCAGCAGCCGACGCCTGTGCAGACATGCATCCTGCAGCGCAGCATGCCAAACTGGTTATCTCAAGCGACACAAACAGCCGGTCATTTATACTGGGATTAAGAGATGGAGATCCCATCAGTTCCAGCTCCTAACATGAACCTGAAGGGACGTTCTCTGGATCAGTAGAAAGGAAGAGATAAAAAAGGCTCCAGAACCTGGAAATAATACTAGTTATTAATAGTTATTGAGGTGGATCCCCGTCAGATGATCCCTCATGACTGAAACCAGCAGCTCTGTGGATCGGGAGGAGCTTCATCAACGCTCCACCTGAGCTCCAGTCAGTAGCTCTCACTGCTTTCCATCAATAAGTCGCCTTAAAAACCAGTTACTGAAATAACTGACCAGTGGAACCAGTATCTGCTGAACAGGACGGGACCATTTCCAGTTCGACCAGTCAGAACATCAATCAATCGATAAATAAACCTTGGAGGTTGGTTTAAAACGAGCTCTGAACTCCAGAAGCTAACTGGATTTGACCCGTGAGGTTTGGGAGTTCTGGTTCTCCTGGAACCGGATGGTTGGGTCTGAGAAGCGGGCCGCCGGGCCCCGGGGACGCTTGATCTTTAAAAAGTCTGACAATATCAGCAGCAATAAGATTATAGTAAATCTTTAATGTTTAGATCCTATTTTAACGTAAAAAATGGAACAGTACTCTAAACCAATCAAAGCTTGAGACATGGCTGCCTGTAAACAAAACGTATTGCCTTTGACGGAGCGGATTTTCAGACCTTCGCAGAGCAGATGATCACGATACCGGCTGATCGGCCAATCAGTGCAGCCGTTCTTATGAAACACACTGCATTAGCAAAAATCGTTTACAATCTAGGATCGTAATTATCTGGTTTCCAGTTTCTGCTGCTAATTGAAGCTCAGGTGAGCTAAGCTAACGGTTCTTCTCATCAACAGATTCCAGGATGAAATCTGGAATCTGCTTCACACAAAAACAGATAAGCATAGACAGGCAGGGAGACCACACGTCTAAGGAGGGAAGAAGGTTCCGGTTAAATGTGGTCAAAGAAACCAGATCAGACTCAGGAGTCTGAAGCAGCAGGTCCGACAAACGGCCTGAAACCAAACAGTCGAGGAGGTGAAAACGGTGGAACTAAACAGCGGACATCAGGTTCTGGTTCTAGTGGCGGTGTGGCTCTTACAGCGGTGGGGGTGTCAGGCGCCGTGCGTCTGCGTAGGGACAGGCGCTGCTGGCTGCGCAGGGAGAACCTGCGGATGGACTCCCTGCTGCGGGAGGCTAGGGAGCGCAAGGAGTTGGTCCTCTTGAAGTCGCCGCCGTCTTCCCCTCGTCCGCCCCTCTCCACGGAGCTGGAGAGGAAGCCGAGCGCCCCGTGAAACGAGCGCCGCACGTTTCCCACCCATCCCGAAACCTGGGAGTGAGCCACCGCCAGCTTGTCCCCGAGATAGTCCATCACGGCCCGGAGCGGACGGGAATCATCAGAGTCCAGAAACACAGAGGAGACGGCAGCAGGGTCGGCGCTGCGGCAGCCGGGAAGGTGACACCACAACAGGAGGGCTCAGCAAGCGTGCCGGACGGAGACACGTCTAAGAGGCCTCTCTGCTGCGTCGTCCCTCTGGAGTCATCAGTGCTCCTGTTTCGGCTCCACGCCGTCTGCCCCCGGCGGCTCTGCAGAGCCTCTAGTTTGCTGTCAGCTGTGCAGAGCTTGGCACAAACCCAGATGGGTTCTGCAGGACCAGGATGGCCTCAGCGTCGCCCAGCAGGCTTCTGATGGACGCCTCCAAAGGTTAAAAACTGCATCTGCCAGTAAAGGCTACATCCTTAAAGAGCCAACGTAAGCTTTGGTAGAGAAAGCTGCGCAGAGGGACACGCAGACAGCTGGAGTCGTTGGTATTCCACAGGGGAAGGACCGCAGGAGGGCTACAGCAGCCAAGAGTTCAAGAACAAAACGAGGACGGACCTCCTTCCCTCCCCGCCTCAGTCTGCAGGTACAGGCAGGTCAGAGAAAACGCAGCAGCGTTCACTTCCCAGCTACCGAATGTTACAAGACTCGCCGTCAAGGAGAAACTGGGTGGAGAGAGGGAGTGTGGAGGAGATCCAGAGAGAGAGAATGGGAGGTCCCTGATCCAGAGCAGGAGGGGGAGGGAGGGCTGATCTACGCTCTGCGGTGCTATGCTGAGCCCCAGCAGTTAGAGTGGAAGCAGATGTAGCAGAGGACAGACACGCTCCACATGTGATTTCATTACACCACAATTAGAAAGCAGAGAAAGCAGGTCTGACATCAGGGAAAAGTGGAAAAACGGCTCCAGATCATAAAGACAGAGTTTGGATCACCTGCTGAACCTGCCTGACAGCCACACGCACAATGGGAGGGACGGCCCCAGGCAAACCGTGTTTGTTTAGCTCTCTGGGAGGCAAAGTTAATGCAAACATCTGAGCAGAGCTTCCTGACGGAGAGCCTCGGCCAATCAGCTGCCGCCGCTGCTGCAGGAGGACAGAGAGGGCGCGTCCAGAGGCGCTGACCTCTGAGCAAACAGCCGCTTCCCTCCGTGCAGCTCAGGTTCACTAGCTAACGCCTCTGATGTCAACTTCAGCGTCTGCATTAAGGATTTCTACAGACAATCAAAACTAAATGATCATATCATCCAACTGAATCAGTAGAACCTGAACCTCCCACACCAGTGAACAACCTTGAAGGAAGAAACGCTCTGTGGTGTGGCGTCTGTTCCAGAGGCGGAAACTGGATCCAACAGCATCTCTGGGTCATCTGGTTCTGAACACGACGACGCTTCATGGCCAATCACAGGCAGAGAGAGGAACCGTGTGCAGTTCAATGTTTCAGGACTGACCTCTGCAGACATCAGAAGCTTCATGCCACTCTAACAACTCTAGATCTAAGCTGAAGGTGGAGGTCACAGGTTCTGGAACAAATTCTGTTCAGGTCCAATTCCAGCTGCCAGCAGCTTTCAAGCACAGCGCATCAACAGAACCTGGGTTCTATCCTCAGAGGAAGCTTCCCAGCAGCTTGGCTTTGGTGGTGCATTCAGGGACATCATGTTAACTACACCACCAGTTGCTCTGATTTAAAACTGTTCTGTTCTTACATTTCCTCACAGCCCAGAAGCAAAGCAGGGAATCAACCGCCGACCAACTGACCAAACTATCCATCCATCCATCCATCCATCCATCCATCATTCATTATCATCCATCCATCCATCCATCCATCCATCCATCCATCCATCC
>JAGKQL010000038.1:821169-868849 GCA_018398635.1 Cyprinodon brontotheroides
CATGATGTGAATTGGAGCTATAGAAATAAACTGAATAGAATAGAATTGCTCCATGGTTTTTAATTCATATCAAAATCTCTACTACATTCACAAATAATACAGCTTTATTTACAGAGTCAAACACTTAAAGCATCAGAGGCTGGTTTCATGTGTCCCTTCACATCATTTCCGCCTTTGGCTGTTAAAGGAAACTGTCTGTAAAGTTCCAGTTTAAACCTGCTTTCAAAGAGATGGAATCCAGGTGACTGGATGCAGGTAAACTGCACTGCGGCGTCCACACCTGGCAGTTTAATTCAGACCTGAGGAAAGGAATGCATTCAGATTGACCCACAGATACCTGCTTCCTACCCTGTTCGTACAGAACAAACTGCATCCTGTGAAGCAGCAGAGATTTCCCATAATGCTCTCCTAGTTTCCAGAAGCATTCAGGGGAACGCATTAATGCACAGCACTGCTGAGCAAACAGTTCTGCCCTGATAACACCTTTCACTGAGACGTTCCTCCGCATACCAGTGGCCTCCTGCTACCCCTGCTCTATCTGCAAACACCTGAAAAATGGCGGCAAAGAACCTGCTTTCTGAGAGCCGTGCAACACGTTTGCCTTCATATTATTCTGAGTCTCCTGCTTTAAACTCGGCCAGTAAAACCATGACGAAATCTTTGTTTCGCTTTCTAACCAGAACATGTAAATTAACAGCTCAGTGAACACAGAGATGCACAGATGACGAAGCGAACAGAAGCAAAACCAGGAAACACTCATCAACCCCTAAAAGCTAATGCTAGAAACACCAGGGGAGGCTAACCTGGACCCAGGAGAGTATTTATCAGATACGATGGTGAAGATTCTCAGTCATCCAGGTCAAAGTCATTCCAAAACAGTTAAAAACAATCCACCGGAGTTTGGTTCCAAGTTTGAAGACGTTTCTCTTCCCATTTCAATTGGGAAATTCAACAATTCATTGAAAAAAATTAAAAACATGCAAATTAATAGCCTGGGTGCCAGTCAGAACTTAGCCCCGCCCACAAGGTTTAATGTCGGGGAAGTTCGGTCTGGCTCTGCTCCATAGTAGCGCGAGTATTAAAGCCCACTGTCAGGCGATCCAATCAAATTGTCAGGGCGGACTTTATACGATGATGGACAGATGATCAAGAGTAACGTAATCAACCACGTGACCAAAGCGCGCTTGGATGACAACAACAATGGCTGCCGCCGGAGAGTTTGGGTGAGTAGATTCTGCTATTAGGTCTGTTATAGAAGATATCGACAGCAAATTAATTTTAAAAGAGGAACAGAGAAACGCGATCAAGGCTCATCTTCTTAAACAAATTGATTTGTTTGTGGAATCATGGGTAAAATATTTTCGGAAGGAGCCAAACGACCCCCATTCCAAAGGGGGGGACCCGTTCATCCGTTTCTATTTGCATGTTTTCTAAAGACTTTGTTGGGCTGCTGGATAAAACAGAGGTTGCGGATTATTGGTCCGAGGTCTAGATCCGGACCCAACCTGATTTGCAACATTTTTATCGCATGTTGTCTTATTTCCGCTCCTCTTCTCCTGTTAATACGTGTAAAGCTCCTGGGGAAGCGTCCTGCTCCAGGCTGCACGCGATTCAAATGAGCCAATGAGCTGTCAAGTCTGGGCTGCTGCTGCTGCTAGCTACTGAGACACAAGGTGCAAACCTGTGGCAAGCCAGGGCGATGGGTAACGAGAACACCTCATGAGAAAAAGAGAGCAGAGAAAGTGTGTGGACTGCTGGAAGAACTGCGGTGAACTGGTGAAAAGAAAAGGAAATGGCGTGCTCAAAGATGACCTGCAACATTTAGAGGATGCTTGGCTCAACCTGCTGCTGTGAAGGTGATTCTCCACCATGAACAGAATCAACAATAACCTGGGATCCGAGCTCTTGATATGTGCTTTATAAATGGCTTAGTTCGTTAAAACCCAGGTTTAAAGATGCCTTGCAGGGCAGCTCTAAAAGCCCACTGCCAACATAAGACAGAAAAGAAAGAAAAATAAATGTAAATCCATTCAAGGTGTTTGAGAAAATATGGGAATCAGGAAATTCAAAACCAAACTGAACGATTGTTGTTCTCTACTTTAAAAAACACTTTAGGATTTCTTTAAAATCTGTGTATTTAAAAAAGTCAGCTTCACCTAATATTGTTGGGTAAACAGAATGCTTTTGTAGCAATTCTTGTTGATTTTAATTGTTACCCTGATATAGAGCCTAAAACTCAACACTTTTTGACATTTTTTGAATTAAAAAATCTTTCTGGATGGCAGTGAACGCCTTCAAACATGGAAACAAAGTCCAGTGATGATTTTTTTGTAATTTGGTCAGTTAATGCTAATGCACCCCGCTCTAACAAGCAAGTAGGGCACTTTGTACCACAGCATCACCATCACCCTCTTTTTGATCTCTCCGTCTGCCTCTCAGCATGCCACGCCTCACCTGCAGCCTCCCTGTGTTTCATAGAGGACTCTTTCTCTCTCACCTGAGATCCTTGAGTTCACCTGCGGCTCCTGTCCTTGGGAGGATGGGGCTCTCTTGGAATCCAGGCCTGGTCTCCACCGTGGGGAGGTTCCTGATATGATTGGGGCTCCTTCCCTGAAGGAGGAGCCAAGAGCAGAGGCTGGTCCAGGAAGGCGGGTCTGTGCCGCTGTGGTTGTTCTGGGCTGAGCGTGTGGGGAGCGTTTCTGGGTCCGTCTACAGACATCTCAACAGGACGGAGCTCCCACGGATCCTGAGGAGATGTTGTCCATACGGGGCTCGAGGTCTGTGGTGGGACCTTCCAGCTTCCGTCTCTTTCTGGCGTTGGCTGCAACCAAGCCTCATGAGCAGGGAACCCGGGCGGAGTGGAAGAGGTGAAGGAGTCGATGTTGAGCCCAGCAGGTTTATGGGGCTCCCTCCACCGCGGAGAAGGGTCGCCGCTTTGGGAAGATGCTGGATCACCTCGGTGTCTCTGATGAGACGACTCCAACCGGAGCCTCTTTCCTCCTCCTCACTTGCTGCTTCTCTTTGAGCCGCTGCCTCTCTGCTTCCTGCTGCTTGGCGATGTGCCTCATCTTCTCAGCCTCGGCCTTTTCCAGCTTCTCCTTTGCTTTCCGTTTCTCCAGCTCCATCTCTCTCAGTCTCTCCTGCTCCTTCCTCTGCCGGTCCCTCTCCTGTTCCTTTCTCAGCCTCTCGTTTTCAAACTGCTGTCTCTCCAGGTCCAGCTGCCTCTGCCTCTCCATCTCTCTCTGCCTCCGTTTCTCCTGCTCTCTCATCTCCATCTCTCTCTGTTTTGCTCTCTCCTTCTCCAGTTCTTTGATCTTCAGCATTTCCTGCTCCAAAGCCATCTGTCTCAACTTTTCAGCCTCCTTTTCCTCCTTCTCTCTCAGTCTCTGCCTTTCTAGCTCTACAATCTGCTGTCTCTCCATCTCTTTGAGCTTTTCCTGCTTTTCCTCCTTCCTCTTCCTGTCCTGCTCCTCCTTCCTCTTCCTGTCCTGCTCCTGCTCTCTCCTCAGCCTCTCCTTCTCTAGCTGCTGTCTCTCCAGGTCCAGTTGTCTCTGCCTCTGTTTCTCCAGCTCTCTCTCCTTCTCCATCCTAATCTCCATCTGACGCTCCATCTCCATCTCCCTCTCCTTTGCCCTCTCCTTCTCCAGCTCTTTTATCTTCAGCATTTCCTGCTCCAGAGCCATCTGTCGTAATTTCTCTGCCTCCTTCTCTGCTCTCTCTCTGGATCTCTGCTTCTCTAGCTCTACGATCTGCTGCCTCTCCATCTCTCGGAGTCTCTCCTGCTCCTCCTTCCTCTTCCTGTCCTGTTCTCTTCTCAGCCTCTCATTCTCCAACTCCTGTCTCTCCATCTCTTTGAGCTTTTCCTGCTCCTCCTTCCTCTTCCTGTCCTTCTCCTGCTCTCTCCTCAGCCTCTCCTTCTCTAGCTGCTGTCTCTCCAGGTCCAGTTGTCTCTGCCTCTGTTTCTCCAGCTCTCTCTCCTTCTCCATCCTGATCTCCATCTGACGCTCCATCTCCCTCTCCCTCTCCTTTGCTCTCTCCTTCTCCAGCTCCTTCATCTTCAGCATTTCCTGCTCCAACACCATCTGTCTTAATTTCTCTGCCTCTTTTTCTGCTCTCTCTTTGGATCTCTGCTTCTCTAGTTCTATGATCTGCTGCCTCTCCATCTCTCGGAGTCTCTCCTGCTCCTCCTTCCTCTTCCTCTCCTGCTCCTCCTTCCTCCTCCTGTCCTGCTCCTGCTCTCTTCTCAGCCTCTCATTCTCCAACTGCAGTCTCTCCATCTCCTGCATCCTCTCCTTTTCTCTTTGCCTCTGTTTTTCCAGCTCCATCTCCTTCAGTTTGGTTCTTTTCTCCAGCTCCTTCATCCTCAGCATTTCCTGTTCTAAAGCCATCTGTCTGGATTTTTCGGCCTCCATCTCTTTCTGCCTCTCCACCTCTTGTCTCTCTCTCTGCCTCTCTAGTTCTTGGAGTTTCTGTTTTTCCAGCTCCAGCTGTTTTTGCCTTTGCTGTTCCTCCTCTAATTCCCTTTTTTCCTTTTCGAAGGCCTTCTGTCTTTGTCTTTCGTACTCTCTCTGCCTATCCAGCTCCCTCATCCTTTCAAAGTCGGCCTGCGCTTGTTGGTTGACTTTAGCACTGTGTCTTTCCGTCTCCTTCTCATGCTCTTGTTTCTTTGCAGTTTCCTCTTTGGCTGCTTTGTCGGTCGGTGACCTGACGTCCACGGACTGGACATGGCTCCTCAGCATGAGTTCATCAAACTTCTCCTGCTCAAAAGCTAGTTCTAGGGAAGGGTTCCTCCTTGCTGGGAAGCTGCTCAGAGATGACCTCACAGATGGCTCATTGTAGAGCTGAGCTCCCTCCACAGTGGTTGCTCCTCCAGGAGAAATCTCCTGCATTTGACCAGTCAGAGCGAAGTAGGTGGCCCTGGGCTTCTGCTGCTCCTCTGCCTGCAGCATCTTCAAGCGTTTTGGGGCAGCAGCCACTTCATCCTGATCTCTCTCCAAAGCCACCCGCCCTTCGCTTTCTGATTCCTCCAGCATCCCTCTATCCGGACCTCCACGTTGGTCAAGGCCTGTATCGGTCCACCTCTGTAGGGCCCCCACTCTGAGGTACCGTGGCGGAGGGTCCGCTGGCGCTGGGGGAGTCATTGGAAGGCCTGGTCTGGATCGCTCGGAGCGTCTGGAGCGGAGTGTCATGGCCTTGTCTTCCCATTGGGCTGCAGGAACACTCTCGCTCATGGCCTGGCTGTGCTCGGCGGCCTGAACCGTGTCGAAGGCGTGCGACACCCAGAAAGGATCTGAGGGAGACGAGGGTTCCCTGTAGGTGGCGGTGACTAGAGAGCCATCGTCGTCATCGTCGTTTCCTCTGGTGCCAGCGGGGTGGTCCCTGGGTGAGCTGGCAGCTCCATCCTGGTCCATCATCAACACACTCTGCCTCTCCACCACGTTCTCAAACAGAGACGCTCTCACCGTGTGGAATTCAGCACCAGAACCCCTTTCCTTGGAAGGAGTCAGCAGCTGTCCTGCCTCCCATCCTTCAGGAATGAAAACCTCTCTGGACTCTGATGGAGAATCTTTTAAATCCACAAACATCTTCTGGACACTGGGAGAACTTTTTGATTCCTCCACCTGAAAAGAGGAAAGCAAAACCACAGAACACTGATTAGCTGATCCGCGCAGTCCGCAACTCACCTGCTCTCTGGAAACATCTCACATGTAAGGGCCCTTAGTCAAGAATTAACTGGTAGGGCCCTTTAGTCACGAATTAACTGGAAGGGCCCTTTAGTCACAATTAACTGGAAGGGCCCTTTAGTCAACAATTAACTGGAAGGGCCCTTTAGTCAACAATTAACTGGAAGGGCCCTTTAGTCAACAATTAACTGGAAGGGCCCTTTAGTCACAATTAACTGGAAGGGCCCTTTGTCAACAATTAACTGGAAGGGTCCTTTAGTCACAATTAACTGGAAGGGCCCTTTGTCAACAATTAACTGGAAGGGCCCTTTAGTCACATCTTATGTTGGAAGGAGTCCTTTAGTCAGCCAATTAAATGGAAGGGCCCTTTAGTCAACCAGCAACTGGAAGGGCCCTTTAGTCACAATTAACTGGAAGGGCCCTTTGTCAACAATTAACTGGAAGGGCCCTTTGTCAACAATTAACTGGACGAGTTGTTTGTCAAGATGTAACTGGAAGGGCACTTTAGTCAAGAATTAACTGGAAGGGCCCTTTAGTCAAGAATTAACTTGGAAGGGCCCTTTAGTCAAAATTAACTGGCAGGGCCCTTTAGTCACAATTAACTGGAAGGGCCCTTTTAGTCACAATTAACAAATAATCAGCCCTTTGTCAACAATCAACTGGAAGGGCCCTTTAGTGAAGAATTAACTGGAAGGGCTCCTTAGGTCATTGTTAACTGGAAGGGCCCTTTAGTCAACAATCAACTGGAAGGGCCCCTTAGTCATCAATTCTAACTGGAAGGGCCCCTTTAGCTCACAATTAACTGGAAGGGCCCTCTTTTAGTCGGGGCATTGACTGGAAGGGCCCTTTAGTCAAGAATTAACTGGAAGGGCCCTTTGTCAACAATTAACATGGAAGGGCCCTTTAGTCAAGAATTAACTGGAAGGGCCCCTTTAGTCAAGAATTAACTGGAAGGGCCCTCTTTGTCAACAATTAACTGGAAGGGCCCTTTAGTGAAGAATTAACTGGAAGCGGGCCCTTTTAGTCACAATTAACTGGAAGGGCGTCTTTAGTCAACAATCAACTGGAAGGGCCTCTTTAGTCAACAATCAACTGGAAGGGCCCTTTAGTCACAATTAACTGGAAGGCCTCTTTAGTCACAACTAACTGGAAGGGCCCTTTAGTTACGAATTAACTGGAAGCGTCCCTTTAGTCAACAAATCAACTGGAAGGGCCCTTTAGTCAACAATTCAACTGGAAGGGCCCTTTAGTCAACAATCAACTGGAAGGGCCCTTTAGTCAACAATCAACTGGAAGGGCCCTTTAGTCACAATTAACTGGAAGGGGCCTCTTTTTAGTCATTGGCTTAACTGGAAGGGCCCTTTAGTCACAATCAACTGGAAGGGCCCTTTAGTCACAATTAACTGGAAGGGCCCTTTAGTCACAATTAAACTCGGAAGGGCCCCTTAGTCACTACTAACTGGAAGCGGCCCTCTTAGTCACAATCAACTGGAAGGGCCCTTTAGTCACAATTCAACTGGAAGGGCCCTTTAGTCAACAATTAACTGGAAGGGCCCTTTAGTCAACAATTAACTGGAAGGGCCCTTTAGTCACAATTAACTGGAAGGGCCCTTTAGTCACAATTAACTGGAAGGGCCCTTTAGTCACAATCAACTGGAAGGGCCCTTTAGTCACAATCAACTGGAAGGGCCCTTTAGTCACAATTAACTGGAAGGGCCCTTTAGTCACAATTAACTGGAAGGGCCCTTTGTCAACAATTAACTGGAAGGGCCCTTTAGTCAAAAATTAACTGGAAGGGCCCTTTAGTCACAATTAACTGGAAGGGCCCTTTGTCAATATTTAAATAAAAGAGCCCCTCATTATAGGGGCCCTTTAGTCGTCAATTGAATAATTGAAAGTACATTTTTACACATTAAATAAAAAATTAGAGGAAAAGTTTTCATTCAGAGAATTTTTAGAGGTGAACTGGTGACCAAGGTTCACTGACAAAGTTTTCTGGAAACAATGGAAGGAAAAAATGTGAGAAGTGTTAGACATGAAGGAAGGGACAACCAAAGTGACGGAGAAAGTTTGAGGACACAGTGGAGATGCGGCAGCATTAGAAGGTGTTATAATGTCTGCTCCTTTAATATGAACTGATGGTGATACACAAAGGTGGTAAAGATCAGTTAATTAATGAGACAATAAAGCAGCCATGGCTAGATGGAACCCAGAACCACTGAAAATTCAGGAAGGACAAGCAGCAGCTACAGTAAATAATGTACTCCACTCCCACACACTACGCAAGACTCCACTGATGAAGAAAGGCATGCTACAGGAAGGTCAGGGTTGGATGAAGAAGACCTGGACCAGCCATGGAAGTACTGGGAGGTCCAGTCTGGTTATTGGAAGGGGAAGGGCTAAATCAAACAACCACGACGCCTCCAAGCTTGGCCCCTTCTTACCCCTCTCTGAGGATCTCTGCTGATCTCATGCCGATCTGCGGCCTCAGTGAGTGAAGCAGGTTCTGGTGAGCGCTCGGAGGAAAACCTGATGAGCATACGTCATACGAGACAAAAGCATGCATGACAATGGGGCTCATGCATCAAACACTGCGAGAGGAAAACGTACCGAGGTCCGATCTTACCTTTTGGTGAGGTCCAGAGGCAACGGGCGGGGCTTCAGCACAGGCTTGACGGCCGGGACCGGAGGGGGCGTGGTGTCCTCCGTCAGCTGCTTGATGAGCTGCTTAACCCCCACCAAGGGTTCTGATTCTGCTGGCGGCTGCACCGAAGAGGGCGGGTCCGCAGTGGCGCCTGGGGAGGACGAGGAGTCGAGGAGGAGACTAATTCTAGACCTGATGCTGGTCGCGGGTTTAACCTCTTCAGCCTCCTTCACAGCACTGTCCTCTAGCTTTCTGCTGTCTTGGTCCGTGTTCGCTGGTTCTGCAGGACCATCGGTACTACCCACAGCTGCATTGGGAGTGGTTCTGTCCTCTGGGTTCAGCGGCGGCACCGGCTCTGTAGGAGTGTTTGCTTTGGGGCTGTTACGGGGCAGACCGATGGACTCAAATTTGGACGTGAGATCAGCGGAAAGGGGTCGCCTCGCTGCCGAACGGGGGGCGGGAACCGGAGCCTCCGTTTTAGCTGGAGCAGCAGGGAAGATGGCTGAAACCGGTCTGGGTCTGGGGGTTCTGGGCTTCGTTCGCATCTGCACGGCCGCTCCGAGCTGATCTTTTTCCTTTTCTTCTTTGTCCTGTCCGATGGCAGCCAGGAAGTCCATGGATTTAGCTCTAGTGATGGACCCTTCGCTGATCGGCCCACTGTCGGGTTTGTTGGAAGTGGTTCCGGACCACTCCGCTGCCGAATACATTTTCAGACTCTTGGAATAGGCCAAGCTTGAAGCAGCAGGTTTCTGCCTCCCAGTCGGCACCGGCCGGCCCGATCTGCTGGGCTCCCCGGGGTCAAGTGGGGGCGCCGGTTTGAACGGCTGGGGAACAGGCTTGGTGGTTTGGCCCGTTTTGAGTTTATTTGGTGCTCTGAAGGAAGTGGCGGTCGGACGGCTGGGGTTGGAGGTCGTCTGCCTCACCGTTGGCTTCGGTGCATTTGGCAGATCCGGTTTGGGTCCGGTGAGGCGTGTGGTCTCCGGGCGAGGTTTAGTTTGGGGCTTAGGGGCAAGTATGGGCTTGATGGTGGGCTTCTCCACAGCGAACGGCTTAGGAGTGAGCCGAGGCTTAGGGCTAGGGGCGGGTTTGCTGCTTTCCGATGCCATGATGTGAGGCTCGCTTACAGAAGGCATCTCCATGACGTTCTTGTTGCTGGAGTCAGTCAGTGGACTCAGGTGGAGTCGTCCTGCTGCCCCCGTCCTGCCAACCTCACCGGTCTGAACCTCCACCTGAGCAGCCATCCTTCCCAACAAACAAACCATTTAAACATCATTAGTCTTTATTAAAGTAAAAAAAAAAAAAAATCCATCAAAAAAACTCTGAGAAAGACTCTTAAAAACAACAAACAGGATGTTAAGGTAAGACCAATTTAACTCAAGAACCTACAATGCAGCGATAGAGTTGATCCCTTCCCGCTATCATCGCAACCCCTTTACCGGGGAACAGAAGACCTCGCCTATTCAGCCAGGCCAACAATTCCTTCTAACGACCAACCTTTAAGAGACATAGACAGGTATGGGGCATTGCAGGCTAGGCGAAGTTCCAGGTTTTATCCAGTAGCCCAAAAAAACCCTAGTTTTTGTTTGGAAAACATGCAAATAGAAATGATGAATGGGTCCACCCCTTTGGAATGGGGGTCATTGGCTTCTTTGTTAGCCTGCAATGCCCCATACCTGCCTTATGTCTCTGAAAGGGGGGTCGTTAGGAGGGGAATAGTTGGCCTGGTTGAACAGGCTTAGGTCTTCTGTTCCCCTGTAAAGGGGATACGATGATAGCGGGAAGGGACCAAGTTCTATTGCTGCATTGTAGGTTTTTGAAAGCTGACCTCCAAGTCCACCCCTCTCTGTTCGTAAAGATGATATTTTCAGAGAAGACTCTGATTTTACTGGAAAACAATCTGGTTACAGTCATGGCCAAAAGTTTTGAGAATAATTCAAATGTTAATAGTCTACAGTTCAGTCTTTATAACAACAATTTGCATATACTCCAGAACAGGGGTGTCCAACCAGTCGATCGCGAGAAGTTTTACAATTTAGACCTATTTATTTATTTATCAATCATTGATCACGAGAGGCCAATGTGTATTTTCATCTATGGTTGGGCGCACTGCTGGATTTGTTGCTCTGTTCAAGCTGTCTGAAACTTTCCCGGATTTTTGGAGCTACCGCTGCATCATTCATCAGCAACAGCTGTGCGGCAATATTTTAAATATGAAGCATGTCATGGACGTTAGATGAAGATCGCTGGCTCTGTTCGGGCCGGGAGTTTTGAGAGGCGTTTATTCTGTGCCCAGCTGGAGGAGGCAGGTGCAGACCACACTGATCTGCTGCTGCACACCGACGTCAGGCGGCTGAGCCTTGGTAGATTCCTCAAAAGATTGTTGGAACTTTTGCCCAAAATTGTATGTTACATCTTCGCATCCACATAGTTTGTTCTTAGTATTTTCCTATTTTTTATCTGTTTTCCTGTTGAATTTTAATCCATCTGCCAGTTTCTCTGCCAATGCCAATGCCCAGTGAAGTTTATCATTCTGAAATAGTGGACTTTCCTTCTCCTTCTTCCTGCTTTCAAGTCATCTTAGACTTAGACAGAGATTTATTTCTCCCTTTGTTTACACAAGTGTAAAACAAAAAGAATTTTAGTTTGGAACAGCTCTCTGGACAATTTCATCTTTTTTTAAAGTGCAGCCTTGAAAAGGCAACAAAAAAAAATCTTATGAGATTGTTAACTTTTGTTTTTGCAACCTATTTTTTTGACACAATTGATCATTTCCTCGTTTGTTGGACTTACTGTTTGTTCTCCAGCTGTGCAAATAAAAAAACAAATACTAGCTCCATCCCTTGTGTTTGGCTTGGTAGATCTCGGCATTCCATCAACTTCAAAAGTAGATGTTGGTTTAAAAAAGGTTGGGTACCCTGCTCCAAATTGTTATAAAGAGTGATCAGCGTAACTGGCAACTAATTGCAAAAGTCAATATTTGCCTAGAAAATGAACTTTATCGCCCAAAACACATTTAAAGTCATAGCAGCCCTGCCTTAAAGGAGCAGCTAACATGGTTTCAGTGATTGCTCCATTAACACAGGTGTGGGTGGTGATGAGGACAGGGCTGGAGATCAATCTGTCATGATTAAGTCAGAATCTGCACACTGGACACTTTAAGAAAGAGGGCTGCAGATCGGCATCATTGGTTCTCTTCTGTGAACCATGGTTATCTCTAAAGAAACACCTGCAGTCATCATTGCACTGCACAAAAAATGGCCTAACAGGAAAGAGAATGGCAGCTAGAAAGATTGCTCCTCAGTCAGCAATCTATGGCATCATCAAGAACTTTAAGGGTGAGAGGTTCCATTGCTGCCAAAAAGGCTCCAGGGCGCCAAGAAAGACCCAGCAAGCGCCAGGACCGTCTCTGAAAAGTATTTCAGCTGCGGGATCGGGCTACAGCGGTGCAGAACTTGCTCAGGAATGGCAGCAGGCAGTGGTGTGAGTGCATCTGCACTGTGAGGCCGAGACTCTTGGAGCAAGGCCTGGTCTCAGGAGGGCAGCAAAGAAGCCACTATCTCTCCAGGAAAACCATCAGGGGACAGACTGATATTCTGCTAAAGGTCCAGAAGAGGGGACTGCTGAGGACTGGGGGAAAGTCATTTTCTCTCAGCAATCCCCTTTCCCATTGTTTGGGACATCTGGAAAACAGCTGGTTGGGGAGAAGACCAGGTGAGCGCTACCACCAGTCTGGTCTCATGCCGACTGTGTAAAGCATCCTGAAACCATTCATGGTGGGGTTACTTCTCAGCCAAGGGCGTCTCTCTCCCAGTCTGACCTAAAACAGCCATGAATAAAGAATGGAACCAGAATGTCCTCCCAGAGCAACTTCTCCCAACCGTCCAAGAGCAGTTTGGTGATGAACAATGCCTTTTCCAGCATGATGGAGCACCTCGCCATAAAGCAAAGCTGATATCTAACTGGCTCAGGGAACAAAACAGAGATGTTGGGTCCATGGCCTGGAAACTCCCCTGATCTTAATCCCATTGGAAACTTGTGGTCAATCATCAAGAGATGGCGGACAAACGAAAACCTTCTGATAAAATGCAAGCATTGATTGTGCAGAATGGACGCTATCAGTCAGGATTTGGTCCAGAAGTTGATTGAGAGCAGCCAGGGAGAATTGCAGAGGTCCTGAAGAAGAGGGTCAACACTGCAACTATTGGACTTACTGTATTAACTCATTTTAACCTGTCATTAAAAGCTTTTGTTACCTCTGTGAATATATCATGTAATTGTATTTCTGTATGTGATGACAACATCTGATATACACACGCAGGGCTCGATGTTAACCATAGCCCGATCTCTCGGGGCAAGTAGCGTTTTTTGTCGGGAGAGTACAAATTTCATTGCATTTGCCCGCCAACGTGCAAGCAAAAAATATTTATCACTCAAAATTACTTTAAAATCACCGACATTTAATGAAAACGACCCAGAAGCGTTGCCGGCGCCAATTTTTGTTGTTTTGTACACATTCTCAACGTGATTTGAAAAAGCCGCGTGATTTTCTCGCCATATATGGCGTGATTTTTTGTCCACCCTAGCTGCGTTAATTTTGATGTAGTTACCAAAACAACAAACAAGCTAGAAAGCGCTATCATATGGCAGTCTTCTGTACAGTGATGCAGGTCATACATTAAATTTTTTTCTCTTAGACATTGGAGAGGTGCATTTAAATGTTATAGAGCTAAACATGTTAGATTGG
Source organism: Cyprinodon brontotheroides (assembly GCA_018398635.1). Lineage (NCBI taxonomy): Eukaryota > Metazoa > Chordata > Actinopteri > Cyprinodontiformes > Cyprinodontidae > Cyprinodon > Cyprinodon brontotheroides. Next base: position 834,242 of record JAGKQL010000038.1, read on the forward strand.
TGACCTGACTCTAAAATAAAACTTATTCATTTGTGACATTGACTTCTGTCTTGTGATTAATCTCAAGTTTTTAACCTGTCAAGTTGTTTTTAGATTTTTAACATTCCCTTTTTTTTTTTTTCAAGCACACAACAGTTTAAAGCAAAGTATAGTTTGAAAAGAATGTGCAGGAAGGATTGAAAAGCATGTTAACACGGTAATGTAGGCTTGAGTTCATTATCTGATGCATGCAGATACACACCAGGAACCTGGAAACTTAAAAAATACTGAATTACAAAAACATTTAAAAAACAAACATGTTTCATTGATATATATACAAAATGAATATTAGGAACTATATTTATCAAACATTATACTGGGCAAGTAAAAATTGTTACTGGGCAAATGAAATGTGAAAGTAAAAGGTATGAAATCTGGTAATAAACCAGAGGGCAGCAGATCATATGAAAATATAATATTTGTGTCATTCTCAAAACTTTTGGCCATGACTGTATATTAGAAAAAACAGACATTTATAGACCTGATTTGAAACAAAACTAGTTTATCAAACAGTTCAGGTTTCTGTTTTCTAAACAGCTGTGTTTTTATTATGAATGTGCTCAAATTGTCAATCGGACAACGGTAGCCCAATGCTCCCCAAGGGGATGGGTTAAATGCAGTGATGTTATGAGATGAGCGAGGCCTCGGCGCATGAGTCCAGGCCTGATTCATTTGGGGGTGATGGCGTTTTATTCAGATGGGATCGGACGGATGATTTCTGTAGAGCGGACGGGCCTTTTATGCAGACGGACGATTTCTGCAGACGGACGGACGATTTCTACAGACGGACGGACGATTTCTGCAGACGGACGGACCTTTTATGCAGACGGACAGATGTTTTATGCAGACGGACGGACTATTTCTGCAGATGGACGGATGATTTATGCAGACGGACCGATGATTTATGCAGACGGACCGATGATTTATGCAGACGGACCGATGATTTATGCAGACGGACTGACGGGACGGACGATTTCTGCAGACGGACGGACGATTTCTACAGACGGACGGACAATTTCTGCAGAAGGACCGATGATTTCTGCAGATGGACCGATGATTTCTGCAGACGGACGGCCGATTTCTGCAGACGGATGTTTTCTGCAGACGGACGGATGATTTCTGCAGACGGATGATTTCTGCAGACGGACGGACGATTTCTGCAGACGGTCAGATGATTTCTGCAGACGGTCAGATGATTTCTGCAGACGGACGTTTTCTGCAGACGGACAGACATTTTCTGCAGACGGACGGACATTTTCTGCAGACGGACGGACGATTTCTGCAGACGGACGGATGATTTCTGCAGACAGACGTTTTCTGCAGACGGACATGTCTGGTCTGAAGGTTTTCCTTCAGTCTAAGGAGGAAGGAATCAGTGTCCTCCTGTGGGACATCGTTATGTTGCTAAAACACTTCAAATCCCATGAAAGAGTCCAGTTATTTAACTTATGAGGGAAAGAAAAAAAACAGCTGCCAAACCAAAACTTTGTTCTCAGTAGATCTATATTAATTCCATAAACTAGTGCATCTCCCTGTCCTTTACCTGCACGGTTTGGTAGAAATTATCTTTAGAGTTTTGTTGTGTTTTTTTTAAACAGGTTTTATTGCTGCTTGGACAGCTCAACCAAAAACAATGAGGCAACCCAAGGAACTGGCAGCACGAGCTGGAAGAACTGGTGTGGCGACGAGGACGAGTCACGGCTGCATACTTCTGACACGGCGACGCACTGACACTGTTTACCCTCCCCATAGGTCGGCTTTCTCCAGCCTGCTGCTGGCACAGAACCAGCTCCTCCGGCTGCTAATGATAACTAATGATTAAATCTACTGTAACCATGGCGATATGGCAGAGAAAAACACCTAGGCCGCCGTTTTCTGGCCCTTTAAGAGGCTCTCTGACGTCTGATAATGCTTTCCACATGTTCCTCTATAGCAGACCTTGAAAAATGTTTCAGAAGGAAAAAACTCAAAGTGTGAAACGACGGCGGCGCTGCGGCTCCTACCTGACCAGACGTCAACCATCTGCTGAAGGGCAGAAGCAAAGCGGGATGTCATAGCACAGCGCAGGGACCCAGATCAAGATGCCTGAGAGAAACAAACTTGGAGTCAACAGCAGCTTCTGATTTGAGAGCGAGCTAAAAGAAAAAAAAATCTGTGCAGAGCCAATAAAGGCTTGTCCATCTGTGGCGTCACCGCGGCGGATGGATGATAAAATGCACGCTCACTCTGACTTGAGTAAACAGAGACCCGCCCATGCGTTGGAGTCAACTATGACATACATTCAGATGTAAAACAGCAAAAAATGCTGCAGGAATCCTCCGCCTTGGCCCTGCTGGATCCCAGTGATTTGCATCGAGGCCCCGATCACGACTCCTCAAACCTCGCTGCGGGTTACTCCTCATACGCCCGTGCAAAAATCAATCTGAGGGCCTCAGAAGTGCAGTTAACTCTCCTGTTTGCTGAAAGGAATGAGGACAGAGAGCCGCACGCTGCAGAGCTGAAAAAAATGACCTTTTCACGTCGGCAGGAAACGCCTTCGCTAAGAAGGAATGCTAAACATTTAGTCTGACGGCTGGTGGGGAGAAATCATCAGGGATCAGGACCGCCTCGGTTCATCTCTGAAGACGGATTCCCCTCAGAGAGACGGGGACGGGTTTAATCCATCCCTCCGTCATGAACAGGCCCAGATCCATCGGATGTTTAGCAGACAGGTCATGAAGGAGGGCAGCAGCTTTTGTTTAGACAGCAAAGGAAACCCAGTCAGTCACCTGGTCCAGCCGGTTTTCAGAAGAATTTCCCTCAGAGCTTTAAGGTAAACCGGTCCTAAGGCAGAGGCAGGAGTCAGACAAAGCATTAAAAGCTGCTAACGAGGAACCAATAAGCTCAGAAACCATCACAGAGCCCACAGGTGTTATTGATGTTAGCGCAGAGACGCAGCCGCCACGCTCCGAGGACGAAGAGATCTACGGGTTTCTCCGACCTGCTGAGTAGAACCGTAGAAACGACTCTGTACGCTGGAGGCAGAGCGACATGACGGGTCGATATGAGCCGGTTTCAGCAGCGGCTCATCGATGCAGCCGTTTAATCAATCATTAGTGAATCACAAGTCACTCAAACTGATCTGTTCAAATAAGAAAATTATCTATAAAACAGAAGGAAAATGGATGCAGTTAAAACAAACTATTAGTTATTATAGACTTGTGTCGCTTTCTTTCTTATTGTAAACATAAATTATCTTTATTTTATTGGTAAATTGTCTCACTTTCGTACTCAAAAGTGAAACTTATACTTTTACTTCTTAAGGATATCCCGATATGAATTATTCTGATATCAGAAAATTGGAAGATTTGCGTCTAAAATCTCTGATAAAAGCGAACGAATAGAAAGCCTCTAATGGTTGGTAATTAATGGGTCAGCTGCTCTTTGTTTCAGTAAAATCACCTCATCAAACCTTTTCTAATAATCCACAGCAGAAAATAAAAGTAAGGCTGATTCAGAATGGGGTCGTAATGGATCAGGAAGTCCTTATTGGCACCCCCCCTCCTTCTGTTAATGTTTGGCTGAATGTGTTAATAAAGCTTTATTTTCATTAAATTCAGAGTCGCTATCATTATTTTATTATGGTAATGGAGAAAAACAAGAAGCAAAATGAGATTAAAGGATGTGGATGGTTAGACTGATGCCAAGGATAATCCTGGATCACTGGATCTCTGATTTAATTATGTTTATTTCAAAGGTTAAACTTTTCTCATCCCAGTTCAGGAACCCGACCTCCGTCTGGTTCACCTTCCAGGGGACCCAATAAAAACACCGTTACCCCCAGATCACCTGTGATTCAGCAGAAACATGTTTCCATGGACACCTGGTGGCATTTAGGGCTGCAGCTAGCGATTATTTTCTCGATTAATCAATTAATAATCGAATGGAAAAAAAAAAAGGTTCCTTTCACGAAATTAAACCGAGAAGTAGAGACTCAAACTTTTCAGGATGAAACGAATGAGGACAATTCGGATCTCACGGCTCATGCGGAACATCAGGGCTAGCATAGAGCATGTCCAATAATTTTTTGTTTTTATTTTGAGAATAGCTAATACCCGTGTTCGTCAGCTGTAAATACGTTCCAAAAATGAAAAAAAGTCTCTGTAGTGTTTTATTTACAGCAACATTGAGTTCTTCACATTTCTTCGAAGAGATGGCATAAAATACAACTTTATTCTCTTACTTCATTAATACACCTTTATTCTCATAATTTAACAACTTTATTCTCATAATTTAACAACTTTATTCTCATAATTTAACAACGCTTTTTGTTCTCATAATTTAACAGCTTTGTTCTCATCTTTTCATGCTTTTATGCTAGCCATTCTAAAAGGTGATTCTTTCTTAAAACACGTAATTTAACGACTTTTGCTTTTTACACTTGAGGATCATTTTACGATTTTGTTCCTAAAGTAAATATTCATTTCATCGTACAGACTTTATTCTCGATATAAAATACAACTTTACTTACTATTCGCTTTTCATAATTTTTACCGCTCTCGTTTTGCGACTTTGTTCTAAATTTGCGACATTTAACGACTTTGTTCTGCGTCATTTTCTGACTTTTGTTCTACCGTAATTTTCACGACTTTATTCTCGTAATTCACAACTTTATTTTAAGTAATTTTTTTCACGACTTAGTTCTCGTAATTTTTACGACTTTCGTTCTCGTAATTTTACAACCGTTCTCACCGTAATTTTACAACTTAGTTCTCGTAATTTTACAACCGTTCTCGTAATTTTACAACTTCATTCTCGTCATTTCACGACTTTATTTTCGTAATTTCACGACTTTCGTTCTCGTAATTTTTTCACGACTTTGTTCCTCATAATTTTTACAACCGTTCTCTCGTAATTTTACAACTTTGTTCTCGTAATTTTACAACCGTTTTCGTAATTTTCACGACTTTATTGTCAGATAGTTTTTTATGACTTTATTTTCGTAATTTTACGACTTTGTTCTTTAAATTTTATGACTCTGTTCTCTAATTTTACAACATATTCTAACAAATTTTTACGACTTTATTCTCATAATTTTAAGACTTTATTTTCCTAATTTTAAGACTTTATTTCACGTAATTTTAAGACTTTATTCTTGTAACTTTTACGAATTTATTCTTGTAACTTTTCGACTTTATTCTATAACTATATACTCTATTCTATACTGGATAGAGCAGATTGAAAGATTATTTTCATTGGGATTTATTTCTCGTAATTTTAGGTCTTTATTCTTTTTCAGATTGACAGAAGAAAAAGATTTTTATCTTAAATGTAAAATGTTTACCTATTGTTTTTACAATCTTGCTATAATTCCTTCTCTAAGTAGGTCGCTCTGCCAGCTAAAGACACGTTTTACAGACTCTATACTCCAAGTAACGATTAATTGATTTATAAATTAGTTGATTATTTCAATAATCGATTAATCACAATTAACCAGGTTAATAGTTTCAGCCCTAGCTGGATCTCAGCGTTTAAGTGGCCAATCCCTGATCAGAACCAATCAGCTGTTTTCTATTGAGGGTTCTGGTTCTGACCCGCTGCATTATATTTAACAGTCAATCAGAGTGATTTCGTCATAGCCCCCCCCCCAGCAGGTACAGGGCCAGAAAAACCAGTAATGGAAACACTGGCTAAACGGGCCGAGTGGAAAGACAGAATCTGAGAAGTGATGTGAGAAACTTTAACAGAAAGAAATGAAGGAATAAAACTTTAAAATTGATCCTTTTTATTTTTCCTGCATTAAAACTGAAGACTTTAGTTTAAGTTAATAAACGACCAGCAGCTCATAATTTAGTGGCTTTTTTTTCAAGCTGATATCAAATAGATAAACTTTGCCTGATATGTTTTAGATTTCTGGTATTTCCTGTTGGATTCAAATCTACCATCTTGTCTATTTGATTGTCAGCAGTGGTGGTTTTATGCATAAGTGGTCTTGTGTGTGTGATTGTATGATTCAAGCAGAGGATCATTGGTGGCACATGATCTCCAGACTATATTTAGTGTGTAAATTGTCTGTGCAGATAACAACCTAGTGCAAACATGACCATGCTGTTAAGGTTTATAAATTAGTCTTTGCAGAAAAACAATGTTTTAAGATTGCAGAAGTAAATTTTGGCCTTTGCCTCTATATAACTGCCAATTATCTTAACCATTTTAGGAACTCGCTCATTTAGATTTATACATTTCTGTAACTTATTAATGATAAAAACAGCAAAATAAATCTATAAAGTTTTGTTTTTTCGCAGCTTTTGCTCAGATTATTCTTCCCTTCACATAAAATATGGTGAGAAAATGTTTTTTCAATGATCATAAATCATGAGTGAGACCTTTGATCTGTTCCAGTTTAATCAAACAACAGCATGAAGTGTTTGAAATAATTAATTTATAATCAGGAACAGCTCAGCGGCATGTTTTATACAATAAATCCTGAAGTTTTTAAATGTTTTTATTCCAGCTGAGTTTAATTAATCCTGCAGCTCTGATTCCCTCTGAGGTTTCAGGGTTTGGATTATTTAAGAATAAAAGAGGAAAAAGAAGCTGGAATCAGAGAGATTTTTAGCAAATGTTTCCACTTCTCCCAGTAGCAGCCCCCACTGGGTCCAGTTTGATCTCTTCCTTGTTTCCTCCCTCCCAACTCATTCCTGCTCTCCTGATAACTGGTCCAGTTAACCCCGCATAGAACCGGACCAGGAGGAGAACTTCTCCACCTGAGCTCAGCCTTTAGAGCGGCCGGCCGGTTCAGGTAAACCCTCCGCTGGCTAGCATCCGGAGGCTAACAGTCCAAGGAGCTGAACTTCCAAAATGGAAACAGTGAGCGAGGCTCCATGGTCCATCCATTAGGAGACAACTCACCAACCGGAGGAGAGGTCGGCTTGTTTTCCTCCCGCCGCCGTCGAATCAGCTCCAAAGCCGGGCTATCCTTCCAACAAGCCGGAGCCTCGGTGGGTTCATCCAGGGGGCTAGCAGCGCGGCTAAACGAGCTGCTGTAGCCGAACGACTCTCCCGTCTCAGGTTGCGGTGTTGTTGACAGGATAGAGCGGACAGCGCTGAGCCGTCTGACTGGTTAGCCCCGGAGCTGCGTCAAGCTAGCCCACGAGCTGCCGGGCTTCCGGTTCATACTTTCAAAATAAAAGTCACATTAAAATTTTCAAAATAAAGGTCACGTTAAATATACACTTGCTTTATAGAGATTAGGTCAGGGTTAACTGATTTTTAAAATTTATTTCAGTTTAATATGGGGAAAAAGACAGACTTTTCTCAGAATTTTGAGATTAAAGTCAGAATTCTGACTTTTTTTCCAATGTTAAACTGAAATAAAAATTGAAAAATCAGTTTTCTCTTTTTTCAGTGGCCCTAATCCCGGCCAGAAACCTCTCTGAGCGGTAAAACACAGGATAAAATACAAGAATGTCTTGAATTAGGGCTGAAAAGAAATTTTTTATTATGCAAATACAATTGGTTATTTTTTTATTAACTGCTTGATAATCGGATAGGTACTGGAGAGGATTTATGGCCACTCAAAAAATAAAAAGTTACTTTTTTCACGTTAGCTCAGTTTAATATGGAGAAAAAGTCAGAATTTATTACTTTAATCTCAGAATTCCTACTTTAATCTTAGATTTACAACTTTTTCTCAGAATTCTGACGTTAATCTTAGAATTCTGAACAAATAATGGATTTCCATTCTATTAAAATCTGTATAATGGGTCTGTTTTTAAAGCGTTGTCTTCTTAATTCAGAGAGCCCCCTGCCCGTCTTTTTGCCTAGGGCCCCAAATTCAGAATTCAAAGTTTTATCTCAGAATTCTTAGATTAAAGTCATAATTCATAAGACTTTTTCCCCAAATTAAACGGAAATAATATTTTAAAACATGTTAACCTTTTTTTCTTTTTTTTCAGTGGCCGTAATCTTCTTCGGTTGATAGGAAAATGTTCCATAAGTACATTTTTTTTCTCCCCTAAATTAAACCAGGCTTCTTCACTTAAAGAGTTCTGATTGGAGAATATTGATGGACGAAAAAGATCTTTATCTTAATTTCTTTATAAATGTTGGCAGGGGCGGATTTATTTTTTCTTGTCCCTTTTCTTCTTGTTTTCCTCTCTATGTTTTGTACTCAGCTGACTTTTCATGCTGTCTCTAAAGGAATGAAAGATTTTTTCCAAGCACTAAGCTCACTTAGCTGATTGCTCCTTCCTGTGTTTCCAAAAAGGCCAAAGTAAATAACCCAGTCCTTCTTTTCACTGTAGACAAGCCATGATCTGCTTATCTGTTCTCCATTTTTCATTTGGATGAAATAATAGCTGCATGAATCATGACAGCAGACAAGATAGAGGAGAGCAGGAGGCGGGGTTACCAATCTACTCGCTCTGGAGAGCAGAGTTCGCTGCTTTTAGATGTTGTCTCCAAAGTCTCCAGTAGCAGAAAAAAGTCTCTAGATTTGGCGCTAGGAGCTTTTTAGAAATCAAAGTGCTAGAGGGGTCTGAAAAGTGGCTAAATATAGCGACTAAAGCGCTAAGTTGGCAACACTGCTCTTTGCATGGTTTGTTTTCAAATGGTTTGCTGCTGTCTGTTTGGACCTTTCTGAACATGTGCAGCAAATGGACTGATCCAATATGGTGGACACTGAAGGGGGGGCTGAGACACACTTAATATTATCAGCGTTCTGATGGCATTTTAGCAAAAGGATTTTTATCAAAAACATAATGTGCACAAATAAGGAATAGTTATTAACCATACATGGAAGCAATTTTTATGGGCCCCAGGAACTTGGGGCCCTAGGCAGCTGCCTAGTATTGCCTTTTAGGAGAAAGTAGAGCAAGTCGTTTTGAAAGGAAAGAGAAGTTTGAAACACAAACTGCTGCCAGGTTTGGATTTTTATTTATTTTAATTTTCAATTTAAATTTTAATTTTTTAATTATCAGACAGGCCCCTACACTCAGCTCTTTTAAAACCCTTTTAAAGACCCACTTTTTCTCTCAGGCCTTTGAGTGAGACTTTGACTTTTTTTTGCTCTTACTGTTTTTTTTTTTATCTTTGAGTTTGTCCTGTGTTGTGGTGATAATTGTGTTTTACAATCTGCTCAAATGACCTGTATAGCGCTTTGATTTTAGCTTTGGCTGACTGAAAGCTCTTTATAAATAAAGTTGAGTTGAGTTAATTTCAGTGTTTTCTTATATATGTCTAAAGGTTTGCAGGATGCACATAAACATAGGAAATGAAAGGAGCTCTGATCAGCTGCTCCATGCTTCTCATGATGTCAGCAGAGCCACATGCTTCAGCTTTGCTTAGAGATGTTATGGCAAACATTTTTATCTTCATTAATTTAATATTTAACACTTTAAATGTGAATTTGAATCATTAAAAGTTTTCTCATTTCTGTGTATTTTATGGGGGTGTGATACGTCAGCAGCAGCTCTGACTGGGATGTATTTAGTTTTCTCTCCATACTTCCCATAAATACAAACTGATTGAGAGGGGGGAAGAAAAAAAAATTATTTAAATCCCTGAATAGATCATAACAGATCTGTTGTTAGTGGATCTACCTCCAAGATCATCAGGTCTTCTAGTTCCAGCCCACTCTGTCCACCTAGAACTTGAACCAAACATGGAGAAGCAGCATCTATCCTTCACGGATCTGGAACAAACTCCCAGCAAACTGGAAAAGAGATGAAAGCCTGGATTCTTTGAAGTCAGATTTAATAACCCTTTAGTTTAGAGCTGCCTTTGACTGATGGACTTTTTTGCTTTTTACTTGCTGCTCTATCATATTTTTTTTATCTTTACTTGCTTTTATTTTTCTTCTACTTTACCGTTTAATTCATTTAAAGCACTTTGAATTGTGCTATAGAAATAAACTTGGCTTGCTATATATAAACAATGAGGGAACTCAGCAGATCAATCATGTGCATAAAGTTTTGAAACTGTACTTTGAATACCCAGGAAACAATTTTAAGCTATATTTGTTAGCATTTTATTTAAGCACATATAAGAGACTTAAGTAAGATTGCTCCCCATATATATATATATATATATATATATATATATATACATACTTACCCGTTCAAAGTTTGGGGTCACATTGAAACTTTATTTTTTGAAGGAAAACACTGTACTTTTCAATGAAGATAACTTTAAACTACTCTTAACTGTAAAGAAATACACTCTATAGATTGCTAATGTGGTAAATGACTATTCTAGCTGCAAATGTCTGGTTTTTGGTGCAATATCTACATAGGTGTATAGAGGTCCATTTCCAGCAACTATCACTCCAATGTTCTAATGGTACAATGTGTTTGCTCATTGGCTCAGAAGGCTAACCGATGATTAGAGAACCCTTGTGCAATCATGTTCACACATCTGAAAAATGTTTAGCTCGTTACAGAAGCTACAAAACTGACCTTCCTTTGAGCAGATTGAGTTTCTGGAGCATCACATTTGTGGGGCCAATTAAACGCTCAAAATGGCCAGAAAAAGAGAACTTTCATCTGAAACTCCACAGTCTATTGTTGTTCTTAGAAATGAAGGCTACTCCATGTGAGAAATTGCTAGGAAATTGAAGATTTCCCTACAACGGTGTGTACTACTACTCTCTTCAGAGGACAGCACAAACAGGCTCTAACCAGAGTAGAAAAAGAAGTGGGAGGCCGCGTTGCAGAACTGAGCAAGAAGATAAGTACATTAGAGTCTCTAGTTTGAGAAAGAGACGCCTCACAGGTCCCCAACTGTTTGTGCTGTCCTGGAGCCTTCTTGCTGCAAGGCAGCAGTGTTACCCACTGCGCCACTGAGTAACAATATGTAGCAGTATATATTTATACTTTATATATTTGTATAAAGTACCCGGTCCTTCTATCCCCACAGCCTGAACTCTGAGAAAGACCTTTGACCCCACACTGCTCCCCAAGGGGAATGGGTTAAATGTAGAGGTGGATTTCTCCTTTTTGAGATCAATTAAGTTCATTTTTTATTTTCTCTCTCTCTAGACCCATATATAGATCTATAAATCTATAGATAGATCTCTATATCTATATATACCTCAACATAGCAGGAAGGACTCACCATCAAGTGATCCTAACCCTATGGGTTTGTTTCTTACACTGAAAAAAAATAATACAACCGTTTTTGGCATTTACTTAATCACCTTTCGTCACTTTAACACAATGGTTTCATGTTAGCAGGGTAGGACAAAAAACAATTGTTAAACTAAATAAATATGATTCAGTAAATGTCAAAAGAGTTTGCATAATTTCTTTCATTGTACTTCCGTTTTTTTTTTTTATATGCTAGAAATGAATAACTTGACAGACATCGAAGTCTAAACAAACCTTAAACATGAAACACCAACTCCTCACATGAAGCTATAAATATATTTAAGCTTTCTGGAGCAAAAAGATAAAAAAAAAAAAAAAAAAACCAAACAATTTCTATTAAAGATAATTTAAAGAAAATTCCAACTTAAGATCCGTTTAAGGCAGCGTAACACTGCCACCATGTGGAGCAAAGCAGAAACTACACCCATGAATGAATCCGAACATTTGTGCATAAATCTTTATTTGTTTCAACATACTAATTATGCCATCAGCCCATAAACCTGCTCAAAAATACAAGTGAATTGAAGAACCCTCAAACTAAAATATCCAATCCACTTTTTTTCTTTACGTTTCAAAGCAAGAGTTCAACCTCCAGCTCCACACAACCTAAAACACTCAAAAAGAAAAAAGGGCCAAAAACCATCAAACTGGGGATAAAGTCAAAGTAAACATTCCCAATCAGAAAATAAAGCATGATTAGCTGAATGAAAGAAAGTGCATGTTTAAGATGTTTCAGAGAGCAACCAGAGCGTTTTTTTTTTAGTCGACAATACTGTTTTCTGAGGTGAAATAATAGATTTCTCGTGGCGGGGCTAGATGTCTAGCGATCAGTAAAATGCCAACAGCTCCAGCTAAGCATGAAGGTTTATTAGTGACGTAGATTGTCAGAATGATTTCAGGTGCATCACACATGCAGCTGGCTGACTGCTACTGTGGTATGAAGCACCTTCAGCTGTTAATGCGTCCTGGAAGCTGTGGGCGGAGTCATGGAGGAGACGAAGAAGCTGGATCTATGTTAGTGGTTAACGTGGCATCGGGTCTGCAGGTGACCCGGAATGATGTGCATCATCGGTCTGAGGATGCGGGACCTTTGGCTTCACGGTGGAACCCACTCTGAAAGCTGGAAGGGGACAAAACAAATCTAGCAAGCTGTGTTCTACTTGGTGTGAACCATGGATGTACTGAACAGCAGTTTCTGCTTCTTCTTCTTCTTCTTTCCTCCTTTCTCGTCTGAAACGAGACAGGAAACAGTTCAGATGAGCCGCTATCGGATTAGAACTCTACGCGTTTTGACCACTGATCTCTATTCACTGGATTGCCCGTTAGTAGGACGGGGTTGAAGTGAAGCCACCGGCCGCCATATTGGTACTCCCTACTCTGTTGCAATGTAAACAATCTGTGCTCTACAGCATCGAAAAACCATGATGTTCTCATTTTCAGGGACTTAAGACTTTTAAAATAAAGATAAATTCATCACTTTGACACAGAACGGCTGCTTCATAGCATCAGTAGATGAACTTTAACTTAGAATAAATAAATAGGCCCATCATGTTGCAGAGTCATTATGAGGTCAATGAAGCCTATAAATCATGTAATATAAGTTATATAAATCCATCATGTTAATAGAGCAGAATATTAAAAATAAACCCAAAGTGCTAAATTGATGATGAACATGTGATAGAAATGGATTTATGACATAGTTATGGTCATTACAACTTAAACGTCTGGTAATGCATGCAACATACCTACACATAAACACACTTAATTTATATATATATATATTTTATAATTTTTTATTTTTTTTCTAGGTTATTTCATCCACTGACTGTGAAATTTCCCGTGGATCGTCTTCCTGCCGCAGCCAGAAAAACTGCTTTTTTTACAGTCAAATGCTGCACAGGGAGGCATTTTTTACTGCACGTCTCTGTGGGAGTGGGGAGTACCAAGCATGGCGGACGGTTGATTCACTTTTTCTTGGCCAATCAGCAATCCAGTGAATAAATAGAGACCAGTGGGTTTGACCGTTTCTGACCTGGTTCCACTGCAGGCTGGGGGGGGGCAGCAGGGCCGCTGTCCAGCTGCAGGAGGGCCTTCTCAAAAGCCTGGCTGAAGGAGTTCTGGAAGCTGGGCACAGGAACCCGATCAGACCCGTCGCTCTCACCGTCGCTGTCTGCTGCCGGGGGGGCCAGCAGATGCTCTGAAAACCAGAGAAACAGTGAAGTTGATCAGGAAGCAGAGAACGGCCCCAGAACCTGGACCAGGACGCCCTCAGTAGACATGGAACCATCAGATTTCATCCAGAAATAAGTAAATATCTTAAATTAAGTGTTTTTAACCCTAATTTGAGTAGGTAAATAAGATGTTTTACTCTTAAAATGAGATAATTAGATAATTTGCACAAAAAAAAAAAAAAAAGACAAAGTAACTGTCTTGTTCCATCGGCAAACTGTCTCATTTCCCTCCTCAATTCAATAGAATATGAACTTATTTAAAGCGAAAATGACTTATTTAGATTGAATTTTTTTTGCAGTGTGATCCCAGTATAAACCAGCTGAAGCATTTTTTTGCTTTTTAAACACATCTTCCTTTTAAAGCACGGCGGTGGCAGCATTATTATATTCAGGACCCTCAAACTGGTGCAGGGAGGTATAGGAGGGGTCTGTTCTGTGGTTTTAATGGTGAAGCTGGTCTAAACCAGTCATCATGAACTGTCCCCCTCCCCCATAGCCTCTCACCGTTAACCACGGATGGGATCTGATTTAATCCAAAGCTTTTTTTTTTTTTTGGTTTTGATCTCACAAAAAGGCTGAAATTCCTATTTTCTTTATGTAAATAAAACCAAACCACTACATCAATGTGTATTCAAACATGGGACACAGAAACTGCCCTATCCAAGATGGACGCCGCCTCCAAATACATATGGAAATATTTATGATTGGGGCCTAGAAGCTGCTAGGTGGCGGTATCGCATCATTTCCATATTAGGTAATGCTTTGATCCAGGTGGTAGGAGAAAGATCAACACTGAATAGATATAATGAACTAAAATAAAGGATTCTATCATTTCCAACTGAACCCAAACTACAGTTATATATTTCATTTAATGATCATCAACCAGCACCGCCCTTTGATACGGGGTTCTGGTTCCTGTCTCTGCTGTTGCAGCAGAGAGGCGGTTCCCCTAGCCCCGTTTACACTAACCTCCTGAAACCGATCAGTTCGGACTCATGCTAACCGTGCTAGCCTGGTGTGCAAACGCTCGTACGGAACCGAACTCAGCACGGTTACCTGATCCAAGCTCGGTTCCTTACGAGCTTTTACACACCACGCTAGCGTGGTTCCTCGCCTCCTAGTGGTGATCTACGGTACTACTGCTCTCTAGGATTCTCTAGACCAGCTGTGATCAAGTCCAGTCCTGAAGAGCTACTATTCTGCAACCTTTTGATGCACCCCATTTTTAACACACCTCAATCAAATGAGTGGCTGTTTAGCTTCCCTCTGCTGGGCTCAATGAGAGATTGATTCATGTTTGTTAGAGAAGAGATGCATCTAAAAGTTACAGGATGGTAGCTCTGGAGGACTGGACTTGGACCCCCCTTCTCTAGACACCTGAAGTTGGTTCCTTTCAATTTCATGAATCATATTTAATTTCAATTCAATTTTTAATTCAGCAATCCAGCCATCGACCGTTTTCTATCTATGAAAACCATCTGATTGCATCTCACCGGCTTACCCTTCAGCAAACCCCATTCCTGTTTTTACTCGTTGGTGGCGCTTGAAAATTGAACTTTTCTGCTGGATGCGCCGCATCAACCAATCAACAGAGCAGCTGATCTGGGAGCTGGCAGGGAGTCAGCTGGCCCCACAGAGAAATGGGCGTGTATTTGCACCGGATGAACTGATCGCACAGACCATGTTTTCGTGATAACTTTTCCTCACCAAACATAGACTCAACCACTTTCACCATCTAAGAAGCTAATGTAGCTGCCATTGTTCCAGGCAGAGAAATGAGAGAGTAGCTCCGCCCACCGCACATCAGACTCCACTTTTCACACCAAAAGAAGTTAGAGCAAGTTAAGCAAAGATGCTTCAGCCAAGCATCAGAACTAAACTGGTACAAGCATCATAAAATGGCATATTTCTGAGAATAAACATGCAAATTTACAAAACTAAACCATACAAAAATAAGAAAAAAGTAGCAAATATGAACTGACTGCACAGACCATGTTTTTAGGTAGAATTTGTCATTTAAAAACATATTCAAACTACTATTTATTCACTGATCACAGCTAATATAGCAAAGCTGCTCTCTGGCGTTGAACACAGGAGCAGCAGAAACATCTGGACTTTACTGGACGTCTGACCTGAATGAGGACGAGCAGCAGAAATGAAGCAGCAGAAGCTTTTTTCGCAGCTCAAATAGATGTGAACATAGCAGTTTAAAATCAACGGTTATCTCGGTTATCCTTCTCGGCACGGTTTCAAAAGGCTAGCCTAAATGAGGCTAATGATTCAGCTACGTCTGGAGGAGACGTCTACCTCCCCAGGTTCAGAGCCAGCAGTACCTTTCTTTGAGGCGGTCCGGGGTCCAGCATCAGCTCTGGCTTTCCCATCCCTCAGCATCTAGACAGAGAGCAGGGAGTTAACAGGCAGACCAGGACGGGTCGCGCTAACTGCTGAGCACCATGCTGGCTCCGTACCTGAGCGAAGGACATGCAGAGCGACTCGTCCTCCAGGCTCCCCACAGGAGGCTGGCTCACGCTGAGGCTCGGGAACCTCAGCCCGTCTGCAACAGAGCAGGAGCGACATAAGAACAAAGAGGCGTTTTCAGAAGTTCTGAGGAGAAAAAGCTGCTGGTACCAGAGTTGGGGCTGCTGCTGAGGGGGGATGGAGGGGCTAGAGAAAAGTCCGTCTGCGCCGGCGGGCTGCCGTAGAGCGGAGGAGAACCAAAGGCTGGGAAGTGATGAAGGTTCTCCAGTCCGATGTGGACCTCCGGATCTGACGGGACAGACAGAGCGGAGCGATGAGGAGGAAGAACGCCGTCTGCTTCCAGTTTAGCTCAGACGCTTTACTCACATCTTCCCTGCTTCCTGTTCTCCTCTATTTCTATCCTCCTCTCGCGGCGCTTCTCCTCCCTCGCCTTCTTCTGCCTCAGACGCCTCCTCTTCTCCAAGTCGTCTGAAAGGCGAAGCGACAGGTTGAGGAAACCCGCCCAGAAAACCTTCAACATGAGAGCAGAGTGCAGCGTTCCAACCTGCAAACGTGTCCAGGGTCTCTCTGGACAGGACGGGCGGCTGCAGGGCCAGCTCGCAGATGCTGAACTCGCAGGTGAGCGGCAGGTGAGCCAGGTAGCGGTGCCGGCGGCGGATCTCCTGGAAAAAATTAACCAGAGGTCATCAGCGAACAGGCGGAGAGCGGCTCCCTGTGTTCCTGAGCGTCTGCTGACCTCGGTGACGGTGTGTCCTACGATCTCCACCACCGTGGCGGTGATGGAGTCGGGGCAGGCCTCCAGGCTGCCGTACTCCCGCAGGAGGCAGCGCACGTTCACGGGATGCAGGAACATCTGCTGGCAGTCGACGGCTGGAGGAGAAAGCACGTCAAACCGAGCTCAACTTCCTGCTACTGCGACCAATCAGAGGCTGGAAAACCTCAGTTTGGAGCTAAACTAGCATGGTTGCTGGAGCAGAACGCTAACGGCTAAAGCTAACGGTTCTCTGCCTGCTGGGGAAGCAGACCCACCTTGGTAGAAGTAATAGTACGGTCCGTTCACTACCACAGCAGAGGAACGGCTCGGCTCCGCTTGCTTGGCCGGGCTCTCCTCCTCCGCCTGGGGCTCCTCCTGGACGCTCTCCAGGACGGCATCAGGGGGTCCCGGCGGCTCGGCGGCCATGTCCTCCTTGTCATCAGTCTCCTCCTTTTCGTCCTCCACCTCGTCATCGAAAGCTGAGGAATACTGCAGCACGGGCTGGAGGAGGAAAGGGAGGCGGAGTTAGAGCTGGCGGATCTGGCTCCGCCTCCCTGAGAGCTAGAGTCTGCACTCACCTTGGCACTGACGGCGGTAATCACCACCTCGTCCACTGGGGACGGAGGAGCCGTCGGCGTCAGAGGGGACAGGTCGGGGTCGTCTGGTTTCACCCCCTGCTGCTTCAGCAGCGTTTCCTCCTGCTCCTTTAATAAAACACCAGCAGACCAACAGTTAGGTCCTCGCCGCCCTCAGCTCCTCTACCCGGGCTCTTAGGTGGGCTCTTTCATGATGCAGTCCTACCTGCAGCAGACAGAGGGCGCTCTGGATGAAGCAGCCTTCAGACTCCTCCTCCAGGCTCAGCTGGGCCTGCAGGATGCCCTTCTCCTCCGAGACCAGATTTAAGGCCTGGGAAGGAGACGTCAGCAGCAGCTTGGAGTACGGACTGAGAGCAGCGTCTGAGGAGAGAACGCCATCGTCATCACCATCTTCCTCGGATAATCCACCATCTGATCTACCCGACGGTCAGAAGAGCGTCTGACGGTAGCCCCCCCGCCCGCCGGTCTCCTCACCTCCAAAGCGAACCGGCTCCTCCACCTTCACCCACTGGCGGCTCGGCATGGCCACCAGCGCTCCCTTCTCTCTCCTCATCAGACGCATGGTGACCTCATCCCCAACTGCATATTGCTTGGTTTCCATAGCGACCACACTAAAACAAAGGCAGCCATCACTGACGCCGTCTGGACGTGCCCCACTCTCCACCCCAAACACACATATTCGTTCTGCTAATCATAGTGAGGACCATGTGTTGTTTCTATGGCCGAACCCGAACCGTTACCGATGCACACCTCACCCTAAAGGCTGATTTATACTGAGAAACCCGGCCGTCTGCGTAGCTGTCTCAGTGAACGCAGAGACGTCCCGCCCCCTTCCGCAGACACTCTGCTGCACCTCTTCTAAATTGTAGACCGCAGACAGGAGGCCTCTGATTGGTCCAATCTACATCCGCTACTCTATGCGTATTTCCTGTTTGTTTGTCTGACCGCTATTGTGGAAAACGACGTGTGAAGATGGAGCAGCTAGCAGAGCGAGGTGTGTAAAAACGCTGGGACCCTTTTCCCACCTGGACCCCCCAGCTCTTATGCCCCTCATGTCCCTCCCTGTCATCGACAAACTTGCGCTCCCCACTTCCTCACCGGCCGTCAGATCTAGACCCACAGCTAGTTCCTGATTGGCCCCTCTGGCGCTGTGGCATGGAATAACATAGTGCAGACCACGCCTCAATATTGGGCAGAAATCAAAAATTATTTGCCACACGCTGCTGCAGGAGGAGAACCAGCCCTTAATCCTAACCCAAATGACACCTTAAAGCCTAAACCCAACCATTAGCAAAATAGCTTTTGTTCCTCACAACATTTTGTTCTGAGGACCAACAAAACGTCTCTTTGCAACAACTGATCCTCAATCTGACGGTGAAATTGCTAAAATGGTCCTCACTCAGAGAGCTAGACAGGAACACAGAATCACACACAGGGTGTGGGAGCGTCACCTCTTGAGGTCGGCGGTGTGGACAGCCTCGTAGCAGATGGGACACTTGGACCAGGTCTTGTCGCTGAGGGACAGGTAGTGAAGCATGCAGGGCCAGCAGAAGATGTGTCCGCAGCGCGTGATGCGAGCCGCCACCGGCGGGTAGAGGCAGATGGGGCAGGACGGCACCTCGTGGCTGTAGATGCGCTGCAGGAAGGACGGTCCTTAGTTGGATGCAGACCCGGTGGCAGAGTGAAGGAGGCTGATACTCACCACCTGCTGCACGCAGTCCCAGTTGACCAGAGTGTCTGGATCGGTGAAGTGGGCCTTGTAGTCCTGGTCGTCCGTCACCACAAACTGGCAGCTGGAACAAAAACAGATGTTCAGAATGCTGTAGGGCTGTGGAAGCAGACTCCACCCTCCTCCTCCACCCTCCTCCTCCTCACTTTGCCTGGAGGAACAGCTCCTTGTTGAACGGCTTGTTCTTGTGGCCCCACTTGTTTCTGCGGCCCCAGTAAGAATGGCCGCCGTCTCCGACGCCGTCGGTTCCTCCGCGGGGTTCGAAGGTGAAGTTCAGCAGGTGATTCAGGCTGATCTTTTTGGGTCCAGCAAACTGAGCCGGGCTGAACTCGGCCCGGCGGGTCTCTGCTACCTGCAGGGGGGGAGGGACTCTCAGAGACGGTGCTACAGAGCCACATGCTAACAGAGAGGAACCTGGAGACTCTGGAAGCCATTTAGAGCCTCAGGTTCAACCAGAACACCAACCTCCTCACGGCGTCCTCCGCCTGTGACTCCATACTGTCTGCCTCCTCCTCTCTGGGGGGGTCTCTTGTCGAAATTCTTGCTTTTCTGTGAATTGGTGCGGCGAGGGCCAGGGAAGCTCTCCGCTTTGGGGAAGGAGGGCTCCCGCTTCCGGTTGTAGCGCTTGGAGCCTCCATTGTTTTTACCTTCTACAATAGAACAAATGAAATGACTCAATAAACTGCAGCAAAGATTCTTCTTTTAAAACACGTTTCCATCAGATTAAAACCCCCTTAAGCCTTTTGGATCAGATTAAAACCCCTATCTGTAGATGGTCCGGTACAGGGCCCAACTGACCCCTGCTGATGTTTATCTTAGGGATGCACGATATAATCGCCCCCTATCGTATCGTGGTATCAAAGCCTTAAAACTTTGAATATCGGACATTGGCCACCCCACCGGAGTATTTAACCCGATATTTGATCAGCTTCTGAGTTTCCAAAGTCTAAAAAAAAAATACTACTTCTTCTTACTTCTTCTAAAAAACTTATTTTTTACAGACTTAAAAAACTTCTAAAGACTTAGGGAAAAATATTGATCCATTAAAATATCCCAATATCTTCATATGCTGATATATTGCCATTTAAAAAACACCATATCAATCTCTTTTTACTAATGAAATATTGCTATATGTCATCGTTATGCTACCGGGTCCTCCCGAAAATTATTCACCAAATGTTGCCATATTTTTATATGTTGATATATTGACGCTGTATCGCTATCTATTTTACTAACAAAATCTCTTTCACAAGAATTTGCAAAATATCATTCTCAGAGTTTGTAAACAGAAATCCATGAAATTTCACCAGATTTTGAAAGTAAAATAGATCGATACCGCTTTTTAAAAATCTATTTGATATCAGCTGTGTTATGAAAATATATTTGAGTATATTATTTTTCAAAGTGTCAGAAATGGATAATGCAAAACTGCTATTTTCAATGACTACTATATTTTGTCCAGCTTTAACATCGGTATCTATATCGGTTATCGCCACATGAGTTTTAAAAATATCGGATATCGGCCAAAATCCCAATATGGTGCATCCCTGGTTTATCTATTTAGAGAAATGGCCCAAACACAGTCACACGGTGTTTCATCCACACGCCTTTCAAATGGGGCTTTAAAATTTCTATATCAAGTTAAAGAATTATTTTTCTTACATCTACTTTTTGTTTTATAGCTGTATAAACAAATAACATGAGATTTAATCAATTAATTCCACCTGACATGTGTGACTCTGTGAGATTAATGCAACAGCAGGTATACATTTTTAGCCCCGCCTCCTAATGGCTGCCATCATTGGAAACTGGAGGCTCAGGCCTCAGGTGATGTAACCGACATGCGTTGCATAAGCTGCTCTGTTATTCTTATTTTCTGTCCAGTTTGGTCTCCAATAATGAAAATCTGCATATTTTCTGACCATATTCCCCTTTGTTAGTGGAAAAATCCATTTTTGCACTATTGGCATTGTGGCAAAATCCCATTTCCTCCTAGCTCACCCCCCACTAAAACCTTTGTGGAACAAACTTGCTTCAGTCCAAAAAATGCTTGACTTATAGTCAAGATGTGGATCTATAAAGTCTGAGGTTCATCCAGAGTTTCTAATGGGCTTTCATGCAGTGTTTATTTTGGATAAGAAATTTAGCAAGGCTAAATATTTGTATTTTTTTATTTGTTTAATCACCTATAAATCCGACATGGTGACATTTAAAATAGTGATTCCACCTGAAAAATATTCTTCAATGCCTTTCTGTCATACAAATACAAACAATTTTATTTCCATTCTATAATTTGGAAGCTGTACTTCCTTTAGTTCACAGATGTAATTTCAGGCGGAATTTGGTCCTAAGACCCTCTTGGCTGCTAAAGCCGTTAAATACGGAAGATAATTAGAAAAATAAACAAAAGTTAACTAATTTTTACATTTTATTGCAGTTTAATATGGGATCTGACTTTTTAGCACTTTTGGCTCATCTGTATTATTCTTCTCCATTTACACATTGATTTTATTGTAATGGATTTGAACATGTTATATTAAAGGATTTATATACTTCATACCGACTATGTAATGGGATGTGGTTTCCTGTGAACCCAGGAAGCATTTTTTTAGCTTTATTAAATCTTTTTTGTACTACAAGAAATAAGTACAGTTTCCAAAGATAACTTGCTTGAAAAAAATAGTAATAATAGATATAAAATAACAGAATAAAGGTAAAAAAATGATTGAGTAAAGAAAAAGTAAAGATAGACTTAGAAGCATTTAAGGGCATTAAATAAATATTTTGAATTTAGAGGTTAGAGATAAAGTTTTAGCAGCCTTTCTGTTATTGGAAGAGGATAATGTAGAGAAATAAGTTGTTGCTTCCTTTAAGAAAAAAAAAATACATGAGGGTTTATATAAAATTTGGCCACCAGAAGCAAAAGATTACATAAAAAGAATTGGTCAGAAAGTTATTCTCTATATTCTGTGATTCCAAATAAAACATCCTTAAAATAAAGTTAAAATTTGTTGTAAATATTGTCCAGAATGAAGCTACAAACAGCTTGCCATAGTTTTTAATAAAAGTTGTTCTGTTTTTTGATTAACGTTATTCCTTAGTATTTAACGGTATCTTTTATTGGGATATTGCAGAGATGGGACAGTTCACATTTCTTAACAGTCAAATCCACATTTGTTCACAGTTAAGCAAAGACCAGAAGCATCAGAAAGTAATTTTATCAATTCAAGTGCTAAAAACCTTCAGAAGAGTCTTTAAGAAAATTGTTGCATCAATTGGCTGATGAAAACTATTTTATCCAGAACTGATATTCCACCCAATTGATTATTTATTATGTGACTAACCAATGATTAGTGGATAAGAGAAATAAATGAGGGGAAACCCAGGAAGCCTGTCAGCTGCAGTGTCTGAAAGTGACGTCATTCCGCCCTGATAAACAGGCGGCCTCCTGCTGTTAGGCCCCAACAGGCCGCGGGACGTTCAGCTACAAACATCCCGCAGCTTTACCCACCAGAGGCGGGCTGGCAGAGTGTGTCTGTACCTGCTTTGGGTTTAGATTCTCCCGGCGGCGGGCCTGTGGAGCTGGAACGGGGCGGAGCCTTGGTGTTGGTGCTGCTGTTGGGGTTTTTCTCCATGTTTGTCTCCGTGCAGTGAGCGCTGATCAGGCCGAGCCTCTGGCAGAGAGCCGCCGAGCTCTCTGGCACAAAACGGGGAAACGGAGGACAACAACGGGTTGCAGTGAGTGCGGGTCAGGCGGCGAAGGCCCTGATTCATTGCTGTCAAACGCGGAGACTCCATCACGGCGACATCTTCACAACAAAACAAACCAGAGAAAAATACAGAGACACGGTTATGGCGTCTCAGATAGGAAAGCCTGGCGAAGGAGAGGAGGAAAGCTCGCAAAACGGGGCCAAAACCCCCTTAAATGTCGGGGTTTTGCACGCTAAGGAAAACAGTGCGCCTTAAACAAGGCGCTAAATGTTTCCCGGAAACTGGAAAAAGACCCAATGTGGCAAATTTTGCCTAAAAATGAGGTCCGTAATAATCAACATGCACTAATGGCGACGGGTCGCCAGATAGGAGAAACCAGAGGACCCGGATGTTTGTTATAGCGCTGCCAGTCAAAGTCTCGCGAGACTTCCTAATTCCAACAGCTTCGACCTAAATTTACGAGGGCGCCATGTTGAGAAGGGAAACAGGCTTATGGGGCAGATAACCGATTTTTCCCCCCCTAGACCTACTTATACAGACGCTTTGTAGTTCTCATACTACTGCCTGTTATGTTCACTATAAATAAAGTTTAGTTATCCGTTTCTGAATAAAAAAATATCCCACAGGACAGATACTTTATCTTCAGAATGCTGGTGAAGATTCTCAGTCATCCAGGTCATAGTCATGCCATAAAGGTTAAAAACCAATCCTCTGGACTTTGTTTCCAAGTTCGAAGACGTTTCTCTTCCCATCCAGGAAGCTTTTTCAATTCAAAATGTCAGAAATAGAGTTGAGTTCCAGGCTTTATAGAGTAACCTAACAAAGCCTTGTTTTGGCTTTAGGAAAGGGGAGTCGTTGAAGTCTTTGTTAGCCTACAATACCAGATACTGGTCTGTGCCTCTGAATAGGGGAGTCTTTGTCCCTGCATTGCAATTAGGATTATAATATTGAGGAGTGTCCAGCCCCTATTTTTAAGGTTGTTTTTTCTCTCTAGACATAAAAGGCTTGGTTCACACACCCAAATGAAAAGAGAACGCTCTCTGATGCCATTTGCATGTTTTCTAAGCCAAAACAAGGCTTTGTTTTGGTCCACTCTATAAAACCTGGAACTTAATGCCATTTCTGACATTTTGCATTGAAAAAGCTCGAACTTGAAAATAAGTTTCAGTTTTTTTTTACTTCAAATTTTCTCCTATTGCAGACTCGTGCATCACCTCTATTCAGTAAAATAGTTCCTTTTATATCAGTGAGTTATACTCCTCCGTATGATATGTAATTTTAAAGCTGATAGCGGCCAATACTGACAGCCTACCATTAATAAGGTGCATTGCTTGTTTTTTTTCCTTTGATTAAAATTGTCCATACTGTACAATCCTTATTCTGCTTGTGGGAATCTCCAAATTGCTCGAATATTTCTCCACCAAGGAACCATTTCTAATCTATACCCTTTATGGCCACAGACAATGTTTTACTGGTGAAGAAGAGCATCACACTGAAAACACATAGTAGCAATGACTTTAGTTGACCAGCTCATACTGGAAGGAACCATGTTTTTATAGAGGCCACATGTGTTCAATAAAGATTCATACAATGGTACTACCTGAAAGTAAACAGCAGGGGGCAGTGGTGGTGGTCAGTAAAGATGGATGTAAGGAACAGATTTGTACCACTGATCTTTATTTATTCACTGGATTGCTGATGGCCCCCAAAATTAAGGCCTCTCTACATGGGTTGTACATGCGCCACCCAAGCACACCCCATATTTATGCACCTTTAACAGGCCTCTTTCAGTGAGGAAACAGTCCTGTTAAATGCAGAGTGCCTTCACTCCCTATACCCAAGTAAACAGACCTTATCAGGAATATTAATCTGCTTTCTTTAAATAAAAGACAGAAAAGGAAGCGCTCCCAGTAGTTTGTCAATAGGACATTTTATTTAATACGTCTGTTGTCTTACAGTAATATAGTTGCTGAGATGACCGCCGGCTGCAGCCTGAACAGCTAAAACTGACAGCTGGACTACTTGAAGCAAACTTTTTTTGTTCCTATATCTTTTTAACCTTAAACTGATGTTGCGACAGAAAAAAAAAGCACATTTGCAATCAGAAGTGTCGAGATGTCAGGTCAGGTTATAGAGGTGTAAAAAAGAAGAAGAGAAAAAGATCAGAAAAGCTGTTGAAACATGTTGTAAAAGGATCTGAATATGGCACATTTGGTCCACGTCGGTCATTTTATTATCTTCTCATGTTTTTCTCAGACGAATAAGAAACAAAAAAGGAAAAAAAAAAGGAAACAGATCATAGTTTTACGTGTTTTTTTTTTCTTCCTCAGAAGCACAGCATTAATGACAGCATATCGACAACACGACTGCAGAGAGGGGTCGCTTCTCTTGTTCAGAAAAAATTTGGGATTTATCAGCCAATCGGTTCTCTTCCTGGAACAGAAACATCATCATCAGAAATATTAATAACTTCTTTTCATCCAAAATGAGGAGGAGGGGGTGAGAAAGGTGTGTTTGGGAGGAGGAAGGGGGTCTTCGTTGGTGGATGATAATCCACAATGATGAAGATTCACAGGAAGTAGTCAGGGGTGCGTCTGGTGACATGAGGCTCGCCACGGCGGGGGGCAGGGTCAAACTGCAGGCTGTGGAGGGAAAAACAAACAAATATTATTTATCAAACAAGTTTTACTTTGAAAGATAAGTTTTAGACGACCTATGCAGCTATTAAGCTATTGCAAAGATAAATGTTATTTTGTTTTAATAAAAAACACAAAATAAAAGTTGATAAAATAAATGAAAAAAACATATCAGAACTTCTCTAAAAAGGTGAGAAAATATTTAACTTTCTGCACCAACAGCTGGATCGGGTTCTTTCACTTACAAAGAGTATTTCAGGGTGTCATCCAGTTCCATGATGGCTGCCTGGTTGCCACAGCGGTAGCAGTAGTTGGGAGCACTGAAGATGGTCACCACGTTCTTGTCGTGGCCCCAGTTGTAGCCCTGAGGAGCAGAGAGACGGCGGCGCGGTTAGAGCCGATCAGGCACTCCGGGATTCTGCGGCCTGGTTAAAGCGGGACGTTTACCTCCATGACCAGCTGATGGGCGCGGGACACCAGCGTGAGGCCGTTGGCGTGGTTGAAGGTTTCGGAGATGTCCTGTCCGAAGGTGTAGCCGGCACCTCGGGGGGAGATGCCCCACCCGCCGCGATCGTCAGGGTCGGACCACAGCAGGTCACACATGGGGCCCTGGAGGAGGCAAACAGAGAGTGGTTTCTACAGGGGGGGGGTTCTGGTTGTGGGCAGGCGGGGTCGGGTTCTACCTCATGTGGAACTTCTTGTAGGCGGTCCAGAGCGCGTATGTGATCCAGAGTGTCTATGGAGGGAGACAGGCCTCCGTGGAGACAGAAGATCTGGAAGCAGACAAACATTTCAGCCTCGGACAGGTTCACCGTTTGATCTGAGGCAGCGCCCCCTGCTGGGCGGTCCTTACCTGTCCGTCCACCAGCGCGGTGAGCGGCAGGTAGTCGAACAGGTCTGTGAAGTACTTCCACACGTTGGCGTTGCCGTATTTCCTCAGGCACTCGTCATAGAAGCCGTAGACCTGTGTGATCTGCCGCGACTCGTGGTTCCCCCGCAGGATGGTGATTCGCTCCGGGAAGCGGACCTGCAGGAGGAGGAGGAGCATCCGTCAGCTGGTCCAACAGAACCAGAACAGGTTAGCTCTGATGAAAGCTTCTGCTACTTCCTCTGGTCGCCGCTGACCTCCCAGGTTCGGGTTACCTTTAATGTGACCAGGAGAGTGACCGTCTCCACGGAGTAGTAGCCTCTGTCCACGTAGTCTCCCATGAACAGGTAGTTTGTGTCGGGAGACTTCCCTCCGATCTTGAACAGCTCCATGAGGTCGTGGAACTGACCGTGGACATCGCCGCACACCGTCACCGGGCATCGGACCTGAGGGCGAAGGAAGGTAGCGTTAACCAGACACCGGCCTGAGTTACTTCCTTTCCTAAAGCTAAACCAACGTAGTAACCAACAGATATATTGGATCAATAGTGTTTTATAGAGAACGGCTGGTTCTGGTCGGTTTGGGTAAAACCTAAATGGACCAGTTTACGTTCCTCCTGCATCTGAACTGATTTAGCTTCATCCTGCAGAACAGAACCAGTTTGGGTTCCGTCTCCCTTCATCCCCACTGGTTCCACCAACCATGAAGAACCGATTCTTTTTATAAACCATTTGAAGCCCAGAAAGCAAAGCAGAAAAGGTTCTGGAAACACCAGGAAGCAACGGGTTTGTGCAGAACCACCAGAACTCCATGAGATCAGAATGCAGCTGCTTCAGATCAGTCGAACCCGCTGCATCTGAACAGAACCAGTAACTTGGCCAGTTCTGTTTAGGACCGGTCTGACGGTATCCTCTGGTTCCGTACAGAAAACCAAAAACCAGATCCAGAACATCCTGGTTTAGACCCTGTGATGTCCAGACCTTCCAGAACATTTTAACGGACCCATCCGGATCGCTGCACACAGGACCGACAGGATAAAACATCAAACATCCTGACTGTGTTCTAGATAAAAAGGATTCAGAGCAGAAAAATGTTATGTTTTAAAAACCATCAGGACCATCGTTAATAGAAAAAAGTTCTGTCACAGGGAGGACGACCATCATCCAGAAAAGCTAACAGAAGAAACAACCAGACCGCTGTATCCATGGCAACAGGAAAGTAAGCGGAAGGAAGAAATGCAGGTCATCCTCAGTAGAACTGAACCAGAACTGATCCAAGGACCCAGAGACATGGACTTCAGGCACGGTCAGAACTGCCAGAACCTTGTGCAACAACTGGACCGTTTTTCAGGTCCAAATCCTCTGTACTTTCAGTGAAAGTTACATTTTAGTGGGGAACTATGGACCCGCCCACAATCCGTTAGAAGAACCAGAACCTATGGTGGTGGGTCATATAAAACCCAGCAGAACCATCTAGAAAGCCTAGCCAACGCGTTTCCAGCTGCAGAGGCCTCCAGCGGTTCTTCTTCTGTGATGGAGTCCACCATGTCTGATGACCCAAATGTTTGGAACCAGCAGCAGAATAAGTAATTGATCTGATCGGGACTCACCTCCTGAACGTTGGACTCCTTGGTCAGAATCTCCTTCGCCTGAAAGAAACAGATAAAAAGTGAAACAAACTGATCAGAAACCAGCGACCCGCCTGCAGATCTAGTTTTTCATCTCCTCAGAACTTTAAACAGGTTTTTCTTCCACTGAAACTTGCTTAATGGATTCGGTGCAGAAATAAACGGTTCCTTCTGGGTCCAAATATCCTCCTTTTAGTAGAAGTTTAATCCAGACATGAAGAAAAGCAGCCGTTGTTCTGTCAGATGAGCATACCCCATCAGACCAGCATAGTCAATACGCATTAGGAAGACGTCAGATTTGTGTTTATCCTTTAGTTTTGTACAAACAAAAAAAAACTAAAAAAATTCAAGGTGAGATGTGCTTAAAAAAAAACAAAAACAAAAACAAAAACTAAGTAATTAAATAGTTTTTTGTACATAACCAAAGGAATAAAGGGGTATTGACTATAGGTCTGCTGGTCTGACAGAACAGCGGCCTGCAGAACCATCTAGACTCCCTCCCTGGTGGTCATCCAGCGTTAGCGCTAGCTAAACTCAGCCCCACAGACTGAGTCATTGTTGTCAGCAGAGTTCAACTAACGCTCAGCTGAAGCTTTCTGGTTCCGTCACATGAATGAAAGAGGAAAACACTTCTTTTAATAAACCAACTAATACCCAATAATGAAATAGTGTTCAATAATAATTTTTTTTCCTAGACTTTAGGAGAAAATATTCTGATCTGGTTTTATAATCTGAGACTTTATTATAATAATAAATCACTGTCCTTGATGACAATAAACAACAGGATCAAAAGGTCAGTTTCCCCATTTTATGGTCATAATAAAGCTGAATCAAGTGACCGCAAACAAGCTAACTGGAAACCACAGCTGGTATCCATGGCAACGAGCAGCAAAGAGCTAGAGCCGCTGTTTTTTTCACACTGATGCGGCTCCAGGTTAGCTGCTGCGTCCTGCTTTAGGTGCTGACCATCAGGATGGGCCGTTTACACCTGGGCCCGTTGGTCTGCTCAGCGCAGATCTGAGCCAGAATAAGGAAGGAGATGGGAGGTGGGGGGGCTGCTGTCAGGAGAGAAACATAAAATTTTTCCACTAAACCAAGCCCTGCGTTTGCCTTCCACATATCTACATGTGCCGCAATAGAGTGGTGTTTTTATCCCCACATATGATAGGGACAAGATTTTACACCATTCAGTAATAATAAAAAAATAAATCAAACATTAAAACTTAATTTTGTCTCTGAGCTTCTGATCTTCATATCTTTATATATTGATTTAGCTGCTGGGGAAACAAAACAAAACACGAGAAAATATAAATAAGCAGAAAATAATACCGTTTTGATACCCTTTAACATGCTTTTGTAGATGTTAACATTCATATCACAGAATCTGAGTTGTTGTCCACAATTTTTCAGTTTTAACCCTTTCTAGGACTCTCAGAAATACTTTGAACACCTAAATTTCAAGCCAATGGTGTTATTGGAATCCAGGATAAGACCTGATTACCTTTGTAACTTTCAGAAAATATAGATAATTTGATGGTAAACTTTAATGCCAATGTAATAAGAAACGCCAACTTGCCTGAATATATTAAGAAAAATATGAAAAAGTGCTTCTATAAAAAAAAAAAAAAACAAGCAGTGAAAGAAACACATTTTGTTTGGTCCAACATAACCTTAGAGTCTGCTGATACTGGCACTTACATTTTTTAGATTATGAAACTTAAATATAATTGTTAGCTGCGGCTTATAAACTTCTTTAAATTCAGCTTTTTACCTTTTTTTCTTAACTTAATATTTTTCATCTTAAATTCTAGTAGGTAATATGTCATTTAAGGACTAATCTAATTGGTGTGTAGATGTGCAGCCATGTAGCAGCATCTTTGCTAAATGGCTGGATATAGATCTTGTGCTTCTAGACCTCACTGAGGGACAGGGGGTGAGTGGGGGGGTATGCTCTTGATCAAAAACACTAACTTGCCCTGTAAAGGGTTAAAGCCATCCTTATTCCATTCCAGGGAAACTCTAATCCTTGAGTTTCTCTTCTTGCTCCACATAAAAACTAAAGCTCATAACAGTGCAGTTTTCATCAGGTGACGTATCTCATCATAAACTAGTTAAAAACAGATCAGTTACGTCACATTGGTGTACAGGTGGGAATCTGTTGATCATTTCAATATGCATTTTTCAATATTACATTGCCCACAAATCTGATTAACCATTAGAAATTAATCTGGGTGTTTTATTTCCATGATCTAATGTGTTTTTAGCAGCCATCCGGCCTGCTGCTCCTCCAACACCGCAGCAGATCGGTTCTTCCTGCCCTCCATCCATCCAGATCATCCCTTCATTCAGAGCTTTCCTCCAGGGATGACTCAGAACCGAACGGATCTCAGCATTTAGATTGCAGCAAACCTGCGGTGCCGTCTAAAGGCTGGGAGGCCGGACAGGTTTATGCAATAAAACCCCTGATCGATCGAGAGGGTGCGGCGCGAAGGCAACCTAATCCATCAGTTAGAAACATGACAGGGAGCAAATAGACATGGACTTAATACACACCGCATTAGCTGTTAGGGAAATAAAAATGTACCAGGGCAAAATTAATAAACGTTAATGTGGGCTGCGTCTATTTAATGAGCTAACAGGGTGCGTATTTTCGGCCCGTCGCTATAAAAAAAAATATAGAAACATCCAAACTAAAATCCACCTAGCTAAAGACGGGCGGCTCTGTTCCAAACAGTGTTTAATATTAAACCCAAAGGCGTCGAGTTCCGCGAATTTAGTCTAAAACTGGCCTAACAGCCATCCTCAAACGTTACTGCTCATCCAGGAATTAGACGGAGCCACTCGGGGCCTACTATGAAATGGAGGTCAGACGGGTGTACCTACCTTCTCACAGAGCGTCCTGACTTGGTTCTCTGTCAGCTGTTTACACTCGTTGAGTTGTTCAATCCATTGGTCTAATTCTTTAGTAAAACTTTTATCCTCCATGACGGCAGCTGCGGTTAAAATCCGAACCGATCTGCGTTTCAGCCCCTGGCTTCGGCTCCGTGTATTGTTATACTAAACCCAGTCCCGCCAAACAGCGTATAAATTTAACAACTACACCTGGAAATATGGACACCTTCAGATCACTCCTGTCATTATAAAACAGGTATCTTAACTTCCCGACATTAAAATCTTTTTTCTGGGAGCAAAAACTATCGAAAGTCTCCGCTGCGGCAGAACGGAGCGGCGTCGCAGAGGCTAAAAGGAGCTAGCTGCAACAACATCCGGGTACTTAAGCATCGCGCAGACTCTGCTCAGCAGTGACGCCCAGTGGGATATACCACGAACTGCAAGGAAACACTAGATGGCGCCAGAGAGCAGCAGATTATTCAATGCTGCGCAAAAGACTTCAGTTTTTATTTTTTATCATAAAAGACTTCATCTTTTATTTTACTTATTTATCTTTAATTATAAAAGAATTAATTTTTTATTTTATTATTTTTTTATTTATCATAAGACTTCATTTTTTATTTTACTTTTTTCTATCCTGGAAGACTTCATCTTTTATTTTATTTTTTTTATTCTTTCTATCATAAAAGAGTTCATATTTTATTGTATTTTTTGTTATGTATTTTCTTATCAGAAAAGACTATAAATTTTATTTTTTTCTATTTATCTTTTCTATCATAAGACTTCGTTTTTTATTTGTTTTTATCAAATAAGACTTCATATTCTATTTTATTTTTCATTAATTTTTTTATCATTAAAGACTTATAAACTAATAATTTCTTTATTTTATCACAAAAGACTTCATCATTTATTTTATTTTTTATTTTTTTTTTTATAATTTTATGTTTTATGATCCATGTTTTTATGGATATGATGTAAAAACAAAAACTAGATAATAGAATAAAAACATAAATCAGATTTGAACAATATACACTCTACTGCCTAAGCCATTCAGAGGCGTAGCCAGAAATGTTTTTATAAGGGTGGCCAGGGAATAACTAATATACACTGAGGGGGGGGTTGAAACTTGATAGACACCAGAACCTCAGGGTCAATCTCAACTGCTCCAAAAGGAAAATTACTGAGCAAAACATCCATATTTTCTAAATAAAGACAAACTATACTCTCCTACTGCCTTTGCTAACAAGTAGACGTATATATTTAATAATCCATCATTTCAAAATAAAAGGTATAGTGGATAAAACTCAGTTTTGAGTTCTGGGGAGTAAATCAATCATCATTGTCATTATTTACCTACTTGTATCAATAAACATTCTGCATAAAATTGATATTAAGAAGCACTAATATCTACATAAACTGATAATTTGATACGTTTTTATTAAAATTGTTATTTATCTTTGATTTAACTTAGGACTCCTAGATGACGTGCAGAGACACATCATTTTCTCTTTACCTCATAAAACACAAAATCTAGTTCTGAAAAGAGTGTGAATTCTATATTTATCATCTTTGATGTCAGTATATTGATGTGTATAATTAACCACAAAGAAATAAAATGTTTTGAATATTCCACTTGAGGGAATTACTGCTGCCACCATCTGTATGAGAGGGAAAAAAGTAGGGGTGGCCAATGATTGGCTAAGGGTGGCCATGGCCCCCAATTTATGAATAGAAAATGTATCTCTCTAATATTCAACGACAAAAAATACTTAGATAAGCAAAAATAAAACTCCTATCAGATTTATAGTCCCCACCTTGCAGATATATTAGAATCTGTCCTTAAATTAACCCATTTACACAGTAACAGATAAAAACCTTTAGATAAATCAAACATTACGCCACATATCTGACTCTATAACCATTAAAACAATGATTTTCATTCATTTCAGCAGAACTATTCACTGACTGGATTAAATTAAACTGCACTTCCGATATTCACCACTGTTTGGCGCCATTTCCCTTTTTCCTCTGAGCACGGAGCAGCCGGCTTGCTTGGTCTCGCAATGAATCATGGGATACCAAAGGCTATGGAGGATACAGCGGACCCGTCCTTTAAATCGGGCAAAAAGAAGGACGCATTCGTCAGCGTGACGAGGAGTCTTAGAATCCGACCAGACCTCGGCGGCGCGCTGTGATGTAATCGGCCTTCGAATCTGGCCTTCTGAGGACGCCCATGAATTCGAAAAGAGCCTTTATTTGGGCAAAAATGGCCGCTCCCTGACTCAGCGATCGCAACGAAAATTATTGTTTTTATTTATTTATTTTTTTTACCAATTAACACTAAATTCATTAAATCACTGCAAACCTCTTAGTTTTATGTATGAATAATAATCCATTGATTATTCCTTCCTGACCGGACTTCTCCTGTAAGTCTCATGCATGAGAAAACATATCATTTTTATATTTGTTGTTTTTCACCTAATATGTTATGTTATTTATTTATTTTTTTGTTGCGTTCTTATTCCCAGAAGATCTGTTTTGTTTTTAAGTGTAGAAATGAGATGTTTAATTCTCCAGGTAGCCGGGAGGTGGCAGTATAAAGCATTCCGAGTCACTGCTGCCCACATTTAGTTTGACGAAGAAGCCGTTAGCGTCCTCACCGCTGTTTACAGCAGCTGGCTGCTAATGGATCCATATTTTATTGTTTTTTAGGTTGTGTTGGTGAATAAACACCTGGTTTCTAACCGTGTATGTTAGCTGTGTTATATTAGCTTCAGCGATGGCTCATCTGACTGAAAACCCCGCTGATAAAGAGAGGTGAGTGCAGCTAAGCTAACAGCTAACGCTTCATTCTGCCGAATTTCACTGATGAGTTTATGAAAACAGCAGTTTTTAATCCCACTTATTACCGAATACCTTTTACTGCTGGAAACCAGTCAACATGGATGCCTCTCTAATATTCGGCATAGATTTTATGGAGTTAATCTCAGAGAATGAAGGTAGTTTTCCAAAAGTTTGGTTTGGCTGTGAGCTTCTAAGCATGACGTGTTGGATGTCCCCATCCTTTGGTCGCTTTTTACCATCTAAACCACAAGACTTTACCCCGGAACCCGAAGCTCTCATCTTCTTAACGTCAGATTATTTTTTAAAGTTACATTTAGGTATTTATTTCTCCTCCTTCAGTGTGTTTGAAGCCAGAGGTTCTCCTCACTGAAGTTGGCCTCCGATTCGGGAAAGAGTAAAGGGCGATTCCACCTAATTTCCCCACCTTTAACATCTTTAATCTACTCTAATTTAAACACTACAAAACTTTGACACATAAAACCTGGACTAGATTATTCTAAACTATTTGTAGAAGCATTAAACCAGAGAGTCTCTAGCTTTAAGGGTTTATTCTCTTTTAATAGTGTCATTACATTTACAGTAATCTTTATATTGTTTCAGTGACTTCAGCCAGAATGCTAAATTAGATCATTTGATTGGTTAGATTTTAACTTATTTTCCAAAGGAGGAGCCTACATGACTTAAGGCAGATTTGTCTACCAAAAAAATAAAGTTTCTAGAGAGCAGTAAGGGCCAGGCAGCCTGGGCCCCATGGGGGCCCCGCAGAGTCCCTATCCACCCAAGATGGAGGCAGATGGCCTCCAGGACAGAGAGATGCAGGGTGACCCGGCTGCCTGATCTACCTAATGTGCTGGTGTCCAAACTAAATTGATAATTAAACAATTCTATTCAGTTTATTTCTATAGCTCCAATTCACATCATGTCATCTCAGGTCACTTTCCAGTTCACCAGATCATCCAGTCAGATTGATTCAAGTTTTCTATCTATGAAATCCAGCTGATTGCATCGACCATTGACTCTTCAGCAACTCACACCAAGCATGCTTGTAGCTTACAGTGGAGAGGAAAAACTCCCTTT
>JAGKQL010000038.1:870634-881442 GCA_018398635.1 Cyprinodon brontotheroides
GCTTCACATCAACAGTAAGAAGACGCTGGCTGAGGGCCGCGCAGGATCCCTGCAGAGAAGGTCAGAGTTCGCCTTTTGAGTCACCATCTGACCAATCACCTGACTCCCCAGCTTCTTCATGGTTGCTCTTCTGGATTTAATGGACCGGCGCCGACCTGACCCCCACCCCCCGCTGTAGCTTAGATCTGGTCATTTTAATGCTGTTCAGGCTGACTGTGGTTCTAGATTAGAAAACAGGATTTAAGGTTGAAGGTGAAGGATCTGTGGGGCTTTGGAAGGCGCCGTGGTCCAGAGAACCTTCTGGTTCTCCTGTTTGGGTCGTTAGATGTGATTAGATGGTTCTGTTTGTTTGTGGTTCTGACTGAGAGCTGCTGATCATGTGGTTCCTGTAGGCGGTGGAGAACCCGTCCTGCGCTGAGATTCGAGACGTGCTGACGGCTGCAGGGATGAACGTCTACATGGAGGTAGAACCTGGCAGAGAAACCCATGATATTTATTCTACACAGTGTTGAATTCGGATAAAGTAGAATCCCAACATTTGACTGATCTTAATGGCTTGACTTCTTCAACCCATTAAATAGTTTAGAACAATGCAATCATCTCTCCGGGAGTATAAACTGAGGGTCTTTCATTTATTCCTTTACGGAGGTCAGGTCCGAGTCCAGCTGAAGCAGGCATCATGAAGCCAAAGTCTATTGATTCTGTCAACAGAATTCTGATCCCCTAAGTTGGACATTTAGAGACACTTCTGGTAGCTGATTGGACAGAATAAACTGAATCCAGGTGGGGTCGTCCAGTTCAAAGATATCATTGAAGTTCTGTAGGTTATATTGTATTATTTCATATCTATGTTTAATTTGAAAATATCTTTTATTATATAATAATGCGATAATATAACAATTACAATTAACTGTAATTGATGGATAAATCAGCATCCAGATGACACTCCCATTTTATGGGTTTTTACCCGGGTCGCTGTAGAACCGTTTTTTCGACTGCCGGCTGACGCTTGGTCTGGGGTGTCTTCGGTCTGACGTGTCTTCGGTCTGACGTGTCTTCGAGTCTGACGTGTCTTCGGTCTGACGTGACTGAGGTGCTGATTTATGCTCCAGGTTCATCTGCGTGTATCCCGTCTACATCAACAGTAAGAAGACGCTGGCTGAGGGCCGCAGGATCCCTGCAGTGAAGGTCAGAGCCCGTCTTTGATGAGGGGTTGTAGACCAATCACCTGACTCCAAGCTTCTTCATGGTTGACTCTTCTGGATTTAATGGACCGGCGCCGACCTGACCCCCACCTCCTGATGTGGCCTAGATCTGGTCATTTTAATGCTGTTCAGGCTAACTGTGGTTCTAGATTAGAAAACAGGATTTAAGGTTGAAGGTGAAGGATCTGTGGGGCTTTGGAAGGCGCCGTGGTCCAGAGAACCTTCTGGTTCTCCTGTTTGGGTCGTTAGATGTGATTAGATGGTTCTGTTTGTTTGTGGTTCTGACTGAGAGCTGCTGATCATGTGGTTCCTGTAGGCGGTGGAGAACCCGTCCTGCGCTGAGATTCGAGACGTGCTGACGGCTGCAGGGATGAACGTCTACATGGAGGTAGAACCTGGCAGAGAAACCCCGCTCCCCCACACACACACAGCTGGATAAAAACCCAGCACCACCTGATCCTGGTACTGATCCTGGTTCTGGTTCTGTTTAGAACAAGATGCATCCCCGGGAGTGGAACAGGGACGTTCAGTTCAGAGGCCGGGTCCGAGTCCAGCTGAAGCAGGCGGATGGGAGTCTGTGTCAGGACAAGTTCCAATCCAGTAAGTTTGACTCTGAATCTTCTGCTTCATCAGCTGTGGGACGCGCGTCCAGGTGGGGTCGTCCAGGAAGCGGTCTTCATGTCTTCTATATTATTATTATTATTATTATTATTATTAAACATGCGATAATGAACAGTTAATTTAATGAAATGATGGAAAATCAGCATCCAGAGCACTTTTTTTTTTTACGGCACTAATGGCTCGTTTTTTCGACAGTAGGCTATTGGGGGGGTGCAAAGGACTATCTGTCCGATTCGAACCAGAGTCAGCCACGTCGAGGACTGAGGTGCTGATTTATGCTCCACCAGGTTTGCGTGTTTGCCAGCCAGTCTTTGGGGAACTGTGTGTCGTCCTGCGTTGGATGAGGGGTTGTAGACGCAGAACAAGCTCGTCAAATCGACACACGGACACCCACAATCCTAGCTAGCTCCTGATTGGCCTTCTGGCGTTGTGGCGTGGAATAACTTGGCGCAGACCACGCTTCAATACTGGGCAGAAATCAAAAATATATATACCTGCAACAAGCTAACTGTGACACACTGCTGCGGGAGGATAACCGGCCCTTAAGGCCTCCTTGCATGGGTCATGCGCACCAACCACTGCGCCACCAAAGTCCACAAACATTTCCTTTTTGTTGTAGTTCTTTGTAATAGGAATAACTAGCTTAACTTTTTTTTCTCTGCTTCCACAATCAGCATCTCGTAACCTATGCCTGCGAAAACAAACCTGTTTTCACAAACATAGTCTTAAAATTTTTTATTTTTTTTAAAGATTTTCCGCATAAAATAAATATTTTGATCAAGTTGACAAATCTGCTTCCTGGTATGTTGCAGTACCAATAGTTTGCATCTAATCAAACTGCCTTTTTTTTGTGTGGTATATTTAAGATTTCTGCTCTAATCTGTAGTTGCCAATCTGTCATTACTATATTTTAATTTGACAAACCGGATGTTAACGTTCTTTTTCCTGTTTGGTGTCATTGCAATGGTTGATCTTGACCTGACAGGAGCGGAGCTAAAAGAGCTCAGCTCCGTATTTTGACGGAGAAGACGTACGTGGACGGTGAAACTGATTAACATGGCTGCTCCTCAGGACGTACGTGGGCGGGGCGCTGACGGAGGAGGTGGAATCTGATAGCGTAGCTCCCAAACGTCTCACCATGTGACTGAACGCCTCCTAAAAACACGCAGAATGACTTCACTTCATTTTTATTTTCATATATAAAGTGTTCATTCATGTTTGAAATGTATTTTATCCATCATTACAAATGTTGTAGATCAATTATTCATTCCCTGATATGAACTTCTGATGGGATCATAACCTTAAGTGTGACGCTGTCATGACCACAGCGCTAAATGCTGCCTCAAGAAGACGTTTCTCCTTCAGTTTAACGTTTTTGTTGTGATGTTCAGTTTTTATTGTTTCAGATTCCAGATGTTCTTTAAATGAAGGAACTTGGAAGGAGAAGAACCATCCCAGAACCTTCTGGATGTTTCCTTCTCTTCCCGGGTTAAATGGTAGCTCCCAGTCAGGCTGCTGGTGTCACTAACTGGATCTGCTTCTATGTTTGCTGCCTGTCTCCCTCAGGGAAGGATGTGATGTTCTACGTGGCCGAGATGATTCCCAAACTAAAGACTCGGACTCAGAAGAGCGGAGGAGGCGACAGCAGCTCCCAGCAGAGCGAGGGAGGCAAGAAGAGCAAGAAGAAGAAGAAGTGAGGTCCTCCGTCCCGCTTGATCTGAAGTAGAGTCAGAGTCTGACGTCGTCGGTGTTCCGGACTCGATCGGCGTTCTTCCTCACGCAGGTCGACCTTATCGGCTCCACCTCAATTTAAAAACTGGATTTAAGTTGTTCAGGAGGAGAAGTTTGGATTTCAGGAGGAGATGGTTCAGAATGTTTGCTTTGGATCACGTTTCTACAGATTAAAGCTGATTTTTGTTTCTCATCATCTGTAGCTTGTTTTTATTAAATTGCTTCTACGGAGCTCCGCCTCTCTGGTTCTTCCAGCTGCAGCGTTTTCTTCCTAAAGTTTGATTCATCCACATAATTTTAAATCATTTAAAGGGTAGAAATGGTTTAAATGACTGTAAAACAGATTTTCAGAAACAGAACATAAATATAGAGAAACTCTACTACTGAGGAGCTGGACTTTGACTAGGCCGCTGTTGGAGATCAGCAGCTGTGATTGGGATCATGATTCTGTTGATGACTGAGGTTACGTAGGATGGTGATGTCAGAAAACGATCCATGAGTCTAAGGTTAGATGACCAGGACCAGTTCAACCACCGGATGAATCCCAGTGGAGATCCATGACGTGTTTTAGACCTTAGAGCTCCACGATGCTCAACATCCAACATTAGCAGTTCAGTTTATTTCTATAGCAACGATTCCCATCATGTCATCTCAGGGCTCTTTCCAGTTCATCAGATCATCCAGTCAGATTGATTCAAAGGAAAACCAGCTGATTGCATCGACTCATTGACTCTGTCAGAAATCCCTCACACTAAGCATGCTTTGTAGCGACAGTGGAGAGGAAAACTCCCTTGAACAGGAAGAAAGAAACCTCCAGCAGAACCAGGCTCAGAGTGAGCCACTGATCTTTCTTTTCCCTGGATTGCTGATTGGTTGTTGGTAGTACAGGGTTGAAGTGGAGCCATCGGCCACCATATTGGACCAGTTGCCATTGGACCACGGCATCGAACAAGGATGTTCTCATCACTTTGACACACCCTGGATGTTTCATAGCATCAGTAGATTACTTTGACTTAGAATGTCTACGGGTCCACAGTCAAGTTTTCGGACTGTGAGAGGAAGCCAGAGTACCCGGAGAGAACCCACACATGTTCTGGGAGAACAAGCAGACTCTATGCAGAGAGCAGAGCTGGGAATCGAACCTGGATCT
Source organism: Cyprinodon brontotheroides (assembly GCA_018398635.1). Lineage (NCBI taxonomy): Eukaryota > Metazoa > Chordata > Actinopteri > Cyprinodontiformes > Cyprinodontidae > Cyprinodon > Cyprinodon brontotheroides. Next base: position 875,342 of record JAGKQL010000038.1, read on the forward strand.
CCTGGCTGCGCGGCAGCAGTGCTACCCTCTTCGTCACTGAGCAGCCATTCTTACATATTATAAAATGAATGTGTTTATGGAGCAAAATAATACAGATGAGCCCAAAGTGCTAAACTCATCATGTACATGTAATAGACATCGATTTATTACATTATTATTATAACATTTTTTCAAAATTTCACATCAAGACTGAATTACAAGTACGTCTTTTAATGCTGTATTTTCCTATGAATGATGCTTTATTTTTTTATGCTGTGTCTGAGTTCATCTTTAAAAATGAATAAGTAGCTTTTTTTCCTCTATTTCATGACTTTTATCAAATGAGAAATAAACCAAACTCTACAGGAACGACAGCATCATCCATTGAATAAAGAATTCCTACATTAACATTTCCCAGTGAATGACTTTCTATTTCCTCTACTTTTCTATTTTCTAACATTAGACCCAATGTCAGCGTCTAACTCAAAGTCTTCCAGTCAGTCTGAGATAGCCAGACTAATGTTAGTCTGCAGACTAAACTATAGGATCCATCGGCTATAGATGGATTTATTGCTTAGTTCATCCACTGACTGGGAAATTACCTGAGGAACAGAAAACTGCTGGTTTTAGCAGCTAAATGCTGCACAGGGAGGCATTTTACTGAGCGTCTCTGTGGGAGTGGGGAGTACCAAGATGGCGGATGGTGACTTCAATTAATAAAGACGCAAATAAAACGATATATACATTTATGTCTCACTTTATAATTTAATTTATACCTACATTTATTTGTTTATTGTATGTTTTCGGGCAATTAATTGTATGCTTGTTTATTTATTGAGCATTTATTTTTTCGGTATTTTTTTTTTTAAAACGTGGTAGAGCTGGTCCTCCATGCACCCTGCCTTATCAATTGTTTCAGCTCAATAAAGAGGCGCCGCCATCTTTGCCCGATAGGGGGCAGCAGTTCTGCACTGAGGGTCAAAGCGGCGGTGAAGGTTTCCCAGAAGAAGAACAGCTCTCCTCTCAGCGGTGCTAAAGTGACCTCTGCTACCCGCCGCTCTGCTCTTTAACCATGGCTCCTCCTGTCGCAGTCTCTCCTCTAATCAAGGTTTGTGCTCATAAACCTGCTGCTGGAGCGGATATGAAGCGATTTAGTCTAAAAATGTCGGAATATTTATCCGGACTCTACTGACGGCTCCTCTGAAGCCACTGACCTGCTGCTACTATAACAAGGATGTATCTGTGTAATGGCACCTAGCTAATGCTAATGGTTAAATGCTAACACCACAGTAGCTCCCAGTCCGTCCAGTTGAGTTTCAGTCCGGTTGAATCTCAACATGATTCCGGCTGAAGGATATTTTTGTGTCGCTTGTCGCTAAGCTAACAGCGTTGCTAAGCTAACAGTGTGGAGCCTGTCATTAAACCATTGCTGTCTCCGTTCAAACTGAATAAAAACAGTCTGATTTCTTAACAAGATTTCCCGTAGAAGTTTCTATATTTTATACGCATCTAAACTGAAACAATTGATGTTATTTTAACTCTGATTTTAATTATTTTAAACAGTCTGTTTAAAGCGTTTGTCTCCCCCTGCTGTTCATATTGTAAATGACATGTTTCCTTTTCTGTTTATTCCAGACAGCCAGATATTCAGCTTTAATTGTTGGTATTATCTACGGTAAAACCAGATATGGTAAGTTATTCAGTCTTATTTCACTTCTGTTCAGTTTATCTCTATAGCGCCAATTCAATACTCATGTCATCTCAAGTCATTTTTACAGTTCATCAGATCATCCAGTCAGATTGATTCAAAGTTTTCTATCCAAGGAAAACCAGCTGATTGCATCGACTCATTGACTCCTTCAGCAATCCCTCACACTAAGCATGCTTGTAGCGACAGTGGAGAGGAAAAACTCACCTTGAACAGGGAAGAAACCTCCAGCAGAACCAGTGCTCAGTGTGAGTGAGCCATCTGCTGAGGACTCCACTGGGGGTTCAAGAGGAGACAGAAGCAGACATAGAAAAAAGAAGCATAGATACAAAGGCAACTGTCAACCAGCTCCACAGGGGCCCGTCCAGAAACGCACAGCCAGGCAGGCACGTGAGCTCCGAGCCAGCTCCCATGTCAGAGGATGAAGAGAGTACATCCAGTTAGTCACGGTCAGAGAAACAGGACTACACTGGAAAACAGGCCAAGCTCCAACATCTAGAAACAAAGGTGTTGATGGCAGCAGCACGGCTGATATTTCTCTCAGGATGGAGTCACAGCCAAACAGGAACAGACCAGATGAAGCTACTATGAGAAAAAGCAGAGAGCAGAGCGTTAGATATTGAACTAACAGATTCTGCAGAGTGGGAGAATAGAGATAGAATGAAGCAGAATGATGAAAAAGGGGTCCCTATGTCCTCCAGCAGTCTAAGCCTATAGCAGCAGAACTATAGAGATAGATCCTTAAATAAAAGTTCACAGTTTTCTGCAACTAATGTGATATTTTCAGCTTTTCACATTAAAAGTTATTGGTTAGTTTAAATTAAATATTATTTCAATAGTATTCCAATAACCAGAATGGAATGAATGACTTATTTTAAAAAAGTAAGACTTTTGGCCCCTGATGGGGGCCGACTGAGCAGGAAGTATCCGGCTCTCTCCTGAAGTCGTGTGAAATCGAACATAGTTTTTTGTGAACATGAAGATGGTTTCAGTTTAGCGCTTTAAAAACCAAACGGGTCAGAACTGACGTGTCCGTTTGAGTCGGACTGTAACTCTGCCGATTCCTCCTCAGATCACCTGAAGCCCATCGCAGCTGAGGAAAGGAGGATTGAAGAGGAGGAGAAGAAAGCTCGCGAGGAGAAGGAGAAGATTGCTAAGCAGCTAGCTGAAGGTAGCGTCATCATCATCCAACGTCGGCGTCCGATTTAAGCTCTGAATCTTCTCAGACTTTGAATTCTTCCTTTGCAGCGAGTGAAGACAGCATCCTGAAGTAGAGCGGTGGGCGTCCCTGAGGAGATGTCCTCGTCCCTGAGGAGATGTCCTCGTCCCTGAGGAGATGTCCTCCTCCCTGTGCACTTTCCAACTGTTTGCTGCTTTTACTCCTGTTAATGGAGTAAAAGCAGCAAAGTCGACCACAGCGGTTCACTGTCACCATCAATACTCCCCAGATCCTGTTTAGATCCATGAGAAGAAATGAAGCCTTTCCTTCAGACGCTGCAGCTATCAGAAGTTAAATCCATCTTAGTTTGGAAGCGGAGTCATAAAAACAGAAGGAAACTAAATATTTGTTGTATATTTTCCTCTAATAATGATAATAAATGCTCACGGTGGTAAAGAGGAACCTGTTGGACCCTGGAGATCTGCTCCAGTTTCACCGCCAACTTTTTAGATCCTGACTCTTTGTACGATACCATGAACAGTTTGATTTCCTGAAATAAAAAGAAATAAAAACTTAATGATTCTTGGGAGGTTTTTGTTTAAGAGAAACCAAATCTGTTATTTGTGTAAAAACTGCTGAATAGCTGAGAGTTTAATAGATTCAGAGGATTTTCTCCCCAATTTATCCTCCTCAACTTGCTGGACCTGCATCACGACGTCAGAATAAAAATAAAAATATATATATATATAGTCTAACTCATCAGAGCCAAGATGGCCGCTACCTTCTCTCCACTAAACTTTTTCCAACAGGTTTTTGTCTCCAGGCCCGATCACAGCAGCTGCATAAAGGAGATCATCGAGTTAATGACAGTAAAAATCTCCCTTTCTTATATGTTCTATTGATTTAGTCGATTATAAAGAGATCTTTCTAATAAATTAAAATTTGTAAAAGATGGGGGAAAAATGGGAAGAGTTTTCTTGAAAAAGAAAATGGCAGAAATGTATAATAAACATATCTACATTAGTTGAATGATTAAAGATCAAACCACATTGATTCCCATCTTTAAGCTTTTATTTTGAAAGTCACAAGGCAGAAAAGTGAGGTGTAGAGATGATCCATACTTCAAATAAACATTTGAACCATAAACATATTTGTGTTGATGGTTCAGCATCGCATTCATCTCTGATTTGGGATTTTATTGGAAATTGGGACACTTTGATGTATCCAAACAAATTGATTGAACATAGTTTTGTAATAAAGCAGCTGATCTACACCAATCAAATTTATTGATTAATATGAAGTATTCATATTCATCTTCTCTGGAACCGAGTCATCAGATAAATACGTCTGATCCTCCTCTGGATGTGGAGGAGAAGCAGCTCTAGTCTCTCCCTCATCACCCTCTCTCTGAGGAAGAGCCCAGCCTCCCTGGAGAGGAAGCTCATTTCAGCCGCTTGGATCCAGAATCTGGTTCTTTGTTGTCTTGATCCAGATTAATGACCATCAAGAGGATATTTTAATTGACATAAGGATGTAATTAATAGTAGTCGTTATTCTGCCAGCTGCTAAATACTGATGGAAAAAAAAAAAAATTAAACTAGAAATACTTAGAAGATAAAACAAAACAGGATCCTATTATGTTACTGAATAAAAAAATGACTAAATATGTAAAATACGATGACCGGATGTAGAACTATCATTAATAGACAGGGGATGTCGCTCTGATGGAATAATTACCACTTGGATTGCTGGGAGCAGTGGTGGACGAAGTATTCGCCAGTACTACTGGAGTGACAGTACTGATACTCATGATCATATCTAAAGGTTATTTGGTCAAACATCTACTTGTTAAATTATTGAATTATTCACTTTGGAAAATACAGTGAGTACGGAAAGTATTCAGACCCTTTTACATTTTTCCCTCTTTGTTTCATTGCAGCCATTTTATTTCTCATTAATAAACACTCAGCACCCAATCTATATAGAATAAAAAAGCAAAAGTTTAGAAATTTTAGCAAATTCATCAAAAGAGGAAAAACTAAAATATCAAATAGTCATAAGTATTCAGACCCTTTGCTGTAACACTTATATTCTCTTTCTCATGCTGTCCATCTATTCTGATCCTCCATCAGGTGGTTCTGCTGATTCACTGGAGTCCAGCTGGGTTTAATTAACCTGATTGGACCTGATTAGGAAAGGAACACAGCTGGCTATCCCAGTCAGACAGACCCAAACCAGCAGTTCATTTAATGAGAAGTTTAAAACCTCTGGAGCAGCGTCCCAAAAATTGCAGAGATTTATTGATTGTAAAAAAAAAAAAAAAAAAAAAAGGAAGCTTTTGTACTTTTCATGGTAGAAGTGATCAATTGTAGTGAAAAATCAAAATACTAGTAAAAGCTGCAGAAAAGTATCTTGAAGTCAGAGATTTAAACTGAGAAACAGTTAAAAGCATGATGTGAAAACCAGTAAGACCATCAGAAACGGACAGAGTGACGATAACTTAAAGATAAATTAGAAATTATGAGGGCGAATGTAATGAAGTATTATGTTGGGTTAAATTAAACAGTTCGGGAAAACATTGTTTCTTTTATTTCATTTTTATTTTAAATGTCAAAATAAATTAAATGTCAAACCATTCTGGCTTAAACATGTATTTAAATATACTCTTTATTGTCTCAAAAGTTAGAAAATTTCAATCCTGTCTTATAATCTGTGTTTTCTCGTTATCTTCTGCAGGCCAGTTAGTTCTCCGTCAGCCTAGACACACCTAAATTCAACCAATCATATATCAGCGGTCATCCTGTCAATCTGAATGTTTTTCGGTCGCTTAGCATCTTGATTCATATGGCGCAGCTAATATTATACGCAACGTTTGAAACCAGAATCCTTTCCTTTCCCATTGAGTTGCGTCCCGGTATTCAAAGGAATGGGACGTCTGTGTCTACGGCAGGCGTAGAGCTAACAGAACGCGGCGGCGTTGCGAGGCAAGGGCTCAAACATCAGCGGCTGGAAGCCTTCTACACCAAACAGCCTCGCCGCCCTGCGTCCTCTTCCACAACATCTTCGTCCCGCTTTCCTCCTCTAAATAAAAATGGATGACGGAGAGACTCATCCACGACCTCCGACACTAAACTCTCACTCCTCTTTTTCATGTTTCCTCTGTCCGCGAAAAGCGTTCCTTGACAGCGTGGTTTCTAAGTCACCAATTTGGTGCTACTTGGTCCCAATGGAATTTCCATTGGGAACCTGCCTAAG
>JAGKQL010000038.1:881858-937083 GCA_018398635.1 Cyprinodon brontotheroides
CTGCTAGCACTAAGATGCTAACTAGTTAGCAAGATGCTTCCCACAAACCGCTACAACCAAACTTGCTTCGCGTAACCTTCCACCACAACAATCCTTCTGCCCTCTTGATAATCGGACCAATCACATTCACTTTATTCACACCTGTAAAGTCAGGCACCACTACCGGGGAGAATTCGGAAATGCAACGGTTGGAGTTCTATAGGGCTTGGTCGTCGTGACGTAGGCACTCGCGTCGCCGCCATGTTGAATGCGCGTTTTACGCTGCTCAGACTACTGCCTATGACTACCACGTACTGTACTCCCTCTCAGCCGCGTTTTAATTTGATTAATTTCACCTTAACTTGATTTCAACCATGGTAAACCGTTGCTGTATTGTGGGCTGTAACAGCTCAACGCATGACGCCATGGAAACATAGAAAATGGGTTAACTTTCCACCGCTTTCCTGAATGGACGCCAGAACCATGGAGACCAAGTGGCCAGAGATAAAGAGTCGTCGGGCTAGCTTGGATCGCGGGCTGTAAGATCGACCCAAACATAACTTTCCACAGTATTCCAATGTCAATGAGAGTGTGTTCCCTGCATTTTCATTCTGGTAAGTTAAAGATGCACGGTTTTATTTATAGCCTACTTTGTTTCTTTCCTTCAAAGTTGGGATCTTTTTACGGGAAAATAATAAAAACGGCAGCGGGAAAAGGCTCAAATACGTGAGAAACCCGAGGGTTGGCAGTTAACGTTACTAACTACATCTTTGAAACACATAGCAGCTAGTTAAAAAGTACATTACATGCGTGGAGTGGTTGTTAGCACTAGCCGTTAGCAGTTGCTAAACTAGCAGGTTCCAGAGCCCGCCTGATCACAGCTTACCTTTGTACGGATTACTGTGTTCCCACTGTTTGCTGGCTGCTTTATGAGCTGCAGCTCCCGAACCCATCCATTCATGAACTGCACATGAGACTCCAAGGACTTGTAGCTTCGAACTGTTTTGAAGTATAGAGGCGCCACTCATCGGTGCTCCACTCATTGTTTGGAACTTCATATGTGATCCAAATGGGATTAATAATGCTGATTTTGTCACCATAATCGTCCCTGGCTTCTATTTAATGTGTCCCGTAAATTCCAGATCCTTTCGGGATTTTTAATATCTTTTTTCTCTCTACTTCTGTCTCTTCTTTCAACAACAACAACCTTGTATCAGAGCTATGTTTACGCTTGCGTAGCCGTCAATATGACCGCGACGCCCCACAATGCAACGTGGATCCCGGAGCCCTATTGATAGTATTTCCAGGTTAACAAAGATGGCTTCTTTAACCCGTCTCTCAAACCATCTGTCCTCCTCCTCCGTGGCCAGAATCTGGTCGTTGTTTTCCTGACAGTTTAATGTTTAATTCTGATCCAGATTTGGTTTATAAGAATTTCCTTCCTCCTCACACGTTCACATCAACGTTAGTTGTTTCTGCAGAGCCTTTGGCTAAGCTAGCTTGTTCTGGATTAAACTCATCTGAATGCAGCTCTAATCCAAGCTGAAAACACGTTCATTATAATCTAATCTCTTTATTCTCTACAGACTTGTGGTGGAAAACTCCTCTGATCGAAACACAATGATCCACTTCAATAAATAAACTTTTAGTTCACCATTTATTTAATAATTACTGCTTTTTAATTTTGTTTTACTGATTAGCTGTCTGGGTTTAGTTTAAAAGAAAACTAACATGTTTCTGGAAATTGATTGAAGAATAACTTCATATTTAATTAAAGATTATTATAAATGGCGTATTTAAAGTATTGGTGAACAGTTTATTTTTTAACTGTAAAACATTTGAGTCCATTAGTAAAATTTTACTGGAAAAGGTTTAAATACTTAAATGAACAATTTTAAATGATCTTAGTCTCTAAACTTTATGAGCTTTAAAAAAATATCCTGTTAATGTTTTTCTCTCAGCTTTCTTCCAAACTAAGGGCCCTAAAAGCTCAGCTGGTCCTCTGAGGGTTGGCAGGTGGCGTCCAGCTTCCTCAGTTGTCACGACGTCGTCACGCTGACGTGGAGATGTCAGCGGTTTAAGGCCTAACGGGTATTTTTATCTGTTGCACAACATTGAACTGATCTCAGAGTAACCCGGGACCTTAAACACCCGCGGGCCGAGTTGAACCCGCCATCAGCTGAGGAATCATTGAGTGAGGAGAGACGACAGACGAACAGCTGCTGTGGTTCTGATCCTGACGGGTCCTGATTCAGACTCAGACACTTTGTGCTTTTTATTGTGAAACTGGGAACAAAAAGCTGCTTAAATAACAGCAAAGTTCACCTCTGCTGCTGGATTTATATTCAGAACCTGCGTTTTTGGGCCCTCTGCTCCTGCATAGAGGTATAATCCTGTGACACGTTCTGCCTGGATTACCAGCTGCAGCTCTGCAGCCCTTCCAGGCGACATGACAGCAGGTAGAAACCCCTGAAGCTCTGCTGACAGACTGATCTCTAATCACTCTGCTGCTCCCAGAATCCGCCTTTATTCATAAAGAGGTCATTTTACAATCCTGGCTCTGAGAGCAAACATTAGTGGAAAGCTGCGGTACCTTCCGGCATCCCGGCCGATCACACCTGGGTGTTGACCTGCAGCACGTGAGGCTCAGGAAGGTTTAATCTTTCGCCACAAAGCCCACAGAAAAATTACATAAAGGCCTCATGCTCCTGAATGTGAGGGCTCAGCAGCTTACAGGCGGGGATTTGGTTAACTGGATTAATCCAAGATTTAAAATCTGCTTTTAGGCTGAAGAAGTGAGAATAATCGGCCCTCCTGTCTGCAGCTCTGGTATAAAAGGCTCACATGCAGAGTTCTCCCAAAACAACAACAGCTCTGCACTTAAAACCTCCCCAGGCTGTACTCTACTGTTCAGGTAAGGAGGTGATGCGTTCTGGGACCTGGAGGAGTTTCTTAAGGCTTCTCCTTTGCTGCACTAACTGATTTTATCCCATTGGAGCCAACATGTTGGCTTGAAGAGCAGATTAAATCGGGTTTCTTTCTCTCCGCCGGGTTTAGAATGGACGTCCAAACCGTGGGGTTGCTGCTGTTTGTCCTGGCCTTCGTGGAGCAGAGCCTGTCATCCTGCGTGGTGGACAGATTCACCGTCAAGCAGGACTTTGATCCCCAAAGAGTGAGTACAAAATACAAAGCTTGGTGCTCCGTAAAGCCGGGCATACACTGCGCGATGTTTTCAATCGTTGCACGCAGCTGCAGCTCAAACTGTGCAAAGAAATCGCAGGGTTTAAAAGTTCCCAGTTCACGATGTTTGTTCTCAGACTGCGACCAGACGCTCTGATGTCATTCTAGCCTGGTTTATGCTCAGACACCAGGTCGTCTGCGCCTGTGTTGCAGTTAACGCAGATATGGACGTGCAGACACTCTGCTGCACCTTTCCCAAATTGTAGGTGACCACAGACAGGAGGCCTCTGATTGGTCAATTCTCCATCCGCTTTACTCTATGCGTATTTCCTGTTTGCTTCCTAATGGCAGAAGCTCTGGCTGTAGCGCCGTCCACAGCGCCTGGCACGCCTCGGACTCTATCCCAGACACCGTGCAGGATGCTAGTTTGTAGCTCTGAGCGATGGTTTGTTGGTTTGCACCCGAAGCCAAAACACGCAGCGCCACGGCCAGTCTTTGGGGAACACTCATGGGGAACTGTGTGTCGTCCGGCGTTAGAGGGGTTGTAGACGCAAACAAGCTCGCCAAACCGACACACTGACACCCACAATCCTAGCTAGTTCCTGATTGGTCCTCAGGTGTTGTGGCGTTGGAATAACATAGCGCAGACCACGCCCAATATTGGGCAGAAATCAAAAATATCGGAGTCACAGCTACGACAGAGCTAACCGCCACACGCTGCTGCCGCTTGAGGATAATCCAGCCTTTAGCTGCTCACACTGCATGTCCAAAAACAACACTTCGGACAGATGCAAGGTTCGACTCGTTAATCTGGAAGAAGAAGAAATCCCGTGTTTTCGCATGCATAGCAGCAGGATTTGCCCACGACCACCTTACAACGGCCGACTGAATTCCAAACATGTTTAATTTTCTCCAAACCTTACGATTCCTGATGGAAGGTGGTCGTGGAGAGGCTGATCGCCTCGCTACCTTCCTCGTGATACTACACGACGCAGGATGAGGTTCAAACGATTTGATTGAATAAACTCTCGCACGACTGGTAAATCGGCGTGAAAAGGGCAAAAAAACGCACAGCGTATGCCCAGCAGAAATCGCAGAAAATTATAAAAATATGAACAATAAAAGTATTCTGAATACAAAGGAGGATGTCATCAGCATACAGTGTGATCGGATTTGGCATGCACTTCAGTAAGCAGCAGAATTCAGCTAGTTTGTGGAAATAAATTGTTGAGGTACGTCTGTTCTTAGCCTCCCAGGATCCAAACGAAGGTCATGAGACATAAGAACGAGTCACAGCCTCCTTCATGGCATAAAGGGGAGGACTGCTGTTATTAGGAGATCCATCTGACCAGTGGAAGATAGATTAACCTAACAGGGAACGGCCTTGATGAACTCAAATTGTTTTTTCCTCCAAATGTTGGTGTGTGAGAAAGTTCTTTATGCACGGGGTGGGATAGTTCCAAGGGACAGTGTGTTGGGAGTTGTTGTATAAATGTATGTACTGAGCATTGCCCCGTGTCAGAGCTCTCTCCCTCCGTCTGAGGATGTTAAATAAATTTGAACATTCTCTTGCAAGAGTCTCAGTTTCTCATCAACTTCACAACGTCCGGTGAAATATGATGACGTGTTTGTGTTTCTGCTGACAGTACGCAGGGAAATGGTACGCGCTGCAGAAGAAGGACCCAGAGGGCCTGTTCCTGCAGGACAACATATCTGCCGAATACACCGTAGGGGACGATGGCTCCATGGTGGCGTCCTCCAGAGGCAGAGTGACTCTCTTTGGGTGGGTGCTTCTGTGCCACGCGTCAACGAGTCCTGAACCCCAGGCTGCCCAGCTGACACCGTTCTGCTTTACCCTCCATCCAGGTTCTGGGTGGTCTGCGCAGACATGGCCGCTCAGTACTCCGTACCTGACCCCAACACCCCCGGCAAGATGTTCATGAACTACCAGGGACTGGCCAGCTACCTGTCAAGCGGAGGTGAGCCTCCAGAGCCTCACAGCTTCCGTTTCTCCTGGATCTCGGCGCCGTCCGACTCACTTCTCTCTCTGCCTCTTCAGGTGACAACTACTGGGTCATCGACACCGACTACGACAACTACGCCATCACCTACGCCTGCCGCGTCCTGAGGGAGGACGGGAGCTGCGAGGACGGCTACGCGCTGGTTTTCTCCCGCAACCCGCGCGGCCTCCCCCCGGCGATCCAGAGGCTGGTCCGACAGAAGCAGGAGGAGATCTGCATGGCGGGGCAGTTCCAACCTGTGCTGCAGTCCGGTAAGATCCTCTGCTGGCAGCGAGGAAATGATGCGTGTGGAACTTTCAAAGTAAAAGCTTTTCTCCCTCTTCAACAGGAGCCTGTTAGACGTCTAGGCTGCATCATATGAATCCAGATCAACAAGCCTAGGAGGGAGACCCCCCCCCTCCCCCGTAACATCTAGTGTGTGGATCTGTTTTGGTGCTAAAATAAACATTTTAGCAAAGAAAAGCTACGCTGTGTTTGGTTTGTTAAAAAACACTTTATGTGTAAAAGTTGGTTCTGAAACATGAGACCAGACCCAGCCGGGTTCTGCTGTCAGTCCGTTCAATCGCTGCAGACGCAAACAGAACGATGGCGTCTTCAGGATGACGGGGAAACCAGCCGACTGATCAGCTCTGGATCTGCAGACGCAGCAGAAACCTTCCCTCCTCCACCTACTGCTCTCCTGAGAACCTCTCTGGCAGAGAGTACGGCCCCGGCCTCCCCCAGTAGTCCACGGCCCGGACCCGGTACAGGCCGCCGACCTGCTGGTCCACTGAAACAGGAAATCAGAGGTTATCTCTGAGGCAGCATCACAACTCGTCTAACAACAAGCAGAGCACCTGGTGAGAAGACATAAGAGGTGAAAATGGTGTCCTGAGAGTTGATGCGCCTGAACACCTTCTGGTCCGCAGATCGCTCCACTTCAAAGGTCTTGATGCATCTATGAGCCGAGAAATAAATCATTTCTGACCTTCAATGCACTAAAATGTCCGATTATATGAAAAACTGACTGACTTTGAGCCGACGCAGCGATCCGACCAGACGATTAAGACCTGCCCCACAGTGATCCTGATGAAGCGCAAACCGCTGACCTGTTCCACAGAGAGACAGGAAGTCATCTATGAGCAGTAAAATGGTTCAGCAACAGCTTCTGTCTGTTAGGAAGGAAATAACTTAGTTCCTGTTCAGACTGGTGTCTCTATTAGAGGCGAAACAATAATTAAGAACATAATGACAGGGATCTAAAAAAAAAACACGGGTAATTAAAAGCTGCCTGCCTTGATTGAACTGCCTGAGACTCAAACCAAGTTTGTCTCTATTATTGAGTAAATATCAATAATTATAAATTCCATATATGTAGATAAATATACACTGCCTGGCCAAAAAAAAAAAGTCGCCACCAAAAAAAAAAAGGTCACTCACTCTAATAGTTTGTTGGACCGCCTTTAGCTTTGATTACGGCACGCATTCCCTGTGGCATTGTTTCGATAAGCTTCTGCAATGTCTAAAGATTTATTTCCATCCAGTGTTGCGTTAATTTTTCACCAAGATCTTGCATTGATGATGGTAGAGTCTGACCGCTGAGCAAAGCCCTCTCTAGCACATCCCAAAGATTCTCAATGGGGTTGAGGTCTGGACTCTGTGGTGGCCAATCCATGTGTGAAAATGATGAGTCATGCTCCCTGAACCAGTCTTTCACCATTTGAGCCCGATGAATCCTGGCATTGTCATCTTGGAATCTGCCTGTGCCATCAGGGCAGAAAAAGTCCATTGATGGAATAACCTGGTCATTCAGGATATTCAGGTAGTCAGTTGACCTCCTCATTCTTTGAGCACATACTGTTGCTGAACCTAGACCTGAGCAACTGCAGCAACCCCAGATCATAACAGCGCCCCCACAGGCTGGTACACTGTAGTAAGGCATTAGGCATGGTGGGTGAATTCACTCTCTGCTGCCTCTTCTTACCCTGATTGGCCCATCACTCTGGAACAATCTGGACTCATCAGACCACATGACCTTCTTCCATTGCTCCACAGTCCAATCTTTATGCTCAGTAGCAAATTGAAGCCTTTTTTCTCGGTTAGCCTCACTGATTAGTGGTTTTCTTACAGCTACACAGCTGTTCAGTCCCAATCCCTTGAGTTCCCAGTTCCCTTGTGCGCATTGTGTGTGTGTGGAAATGCTCTTACTTTCAGTATTAAACAGCCCTGAGTTCTACTGTTGTGTTTCTTGCCATTTGATCTCACCACACGTTGAAGTGATCACCGATCACCATCATTCAGGATTTTTTCCGGCCACATTTCTTCCTTGAAGATGATGGGTCCCCACTATCCTTCCAGTTTTTAATAATGCGTTGGACAGTTCCTAACCCAATTTTAGTAGTTTCTGCATCTCTTTAGATGTTTCTCTGCTTGATGCAGGCCAATGATTTGCCCCTTCTCAAACAGACTAACATCTTTCCACGACCACAGGATGTGTCTTTCCACATGGTTGTTTAGGAAATGAGAAGCAAGTCATTGCAACCAGTTGGGGTTTGGAAATAACTTGTTGCCGGCTGAAAGATAATCAGCCCATGCGTGTAGAATTTATAACCAATGGAAGGCTCCTACCGATTTGCTTAGTTGAATCCAGGTGGCGACGTTTTTTTTGGCCAGGCAGTGTATAAATAACATTGTATGCAAGGGGGTGGGCGGGGGACTTAGGAAATGTGGAGGACCAGGGAAATACAGGCAGGGACACACTTAATATTATCAGTGTTCTAGTGACATTTTAGCCAAAGGATTTTTATCAAAAACACATAATAATGTGCACAAATAAGGAACAGTTGTATTAACCATACATGAAAACAGAGTTTTATGGGGCCCCAGGAACTTCTTCTGCTAAGTATTTATGCGTCTCTACTAGGGTTGTCAAAAGTATCGATCATACTCAAAAGTATTGATACTGAAATGTTGTATCCGATACAATACTTGTTTTAAAAGTATCGATACAGTGCCACCACCAGTGGCACCTAAGCAGTCATTCATCTAAAGTGCAGAATAGAGGACAATGCACTTTCAGAACACTGTGTGATTGAATAATTCCACGCACTTTTCAGTTTTCTTTTGTAACTTTTTTTGTAACCGGTTTGGCTAGTATCATTAGCTACGTTTACATGCCAAAATTTCTCGATCCGATCCAAACCTTGGTTGAACGGAAATTCAAAATCTCCGCTTAGCATGGACACTAAATGATATGATCCGATCATGACGCAGTGTATACATGTACCAAGCGTTGGATCAGATTAAATCTTTTAAGCATGCGCAGAACTTCCTGCCAAACTTGGCAGTTTTGTCTAACGCGCCTGGTTTTTGGGAGGCCTGACAAACGATGCGCTGGCGGAGCGAGCGGAAAGAAAACGGAGAGAGGAGGAGAAAAAGCGCTTTGCAGCTAAAATGTCCGAGAGAAAATGTAGAGAATGAGCGATTGAACCGGCGCGGTGAGAGAGCTTAGTGGGCTGTGGAGAGAGAAAAGAGGAAGAGGAGGAGGATTCCCTGCTTCCTGCAGCTTTGCAAATGAACTTTTGAGTGTATAAGTCGGGGTTCCTCCTAGACTCCTCCTCGCCTATGTTGTTCACAGCGCAGCGAGACGAACGGTGGTTTCCTGTTGTTGACAAGGCGGAAAAACGCCACGCTGACGTCGCACACATGCGCTAGTGAAGATTATTTTACTCTTAAGATCCCAGATGGGTGCTTACATGGACGCCAATCAGAATGGCGATCGGCAAAACCTCTCTCTCTCAAGTAGTAATTTAGGATCCGATCGGGAACCGGAATCGGATTAGAATCTTCAGTCCGACATGTTTACATGAAACATTTTTGATCTGATCAGGCCTTCAATCCCATTAGTTGTGTCCATGTAAACGTAGCTTATTGTTATGTGTGCAAAGCATAGCCAAGGAAGGAACATTTCATTTTAATTTTGTACGATTTTTATCAAGCTTGCTTTAATATTGTGCACAGTATAGAACTTCAAAATATTGTTCTTATTGTTTATTGTATTTATTTCTATTGTATTTTATTTATTAATGAAAATATTTCTGTAGAACTATGGGAGTCTTTGTTTTTTATCCCTGTGGTATCGAAAATGGTATCGTAGCACGAATATTTTCCCTTAGTATCGGCATCGAAGCTGAAAAAAGCTTTAGTATCGCGACAACCCCAGTCTCGCTACATTCCTTATCTCCAAAGCGAATATAATAAGAGCAAACAGGATACTTTCTTCATGGTTCAAGGGCCAGTCGATTTCTTTTGCCGACACCAAATAATGGGAGGCTTCGCCCGCCGCCCAAATAATGCCGCCCGAAGCTCTGCAACCAGCGCCATAAATTCAATAAAACGCAACAATATTCTTTCATGCCAGCAGCCCAATGCTGTGTCCTGGTATGTGCATTTTTCGAAATCTGTGCTTAGGATTGCTTTTAGAGATGGTATAGGATTCTCCTGAAAGCGCCCGCTTGCGCTTCCAAGACGCAAACAAAACCAGATGTGCGCGATTCAGCGCCTGCTCTGCCGAGCACATGCAAGCTGCAGAAGAAGAAATGTGCTGCTTTACCTGTGCAAAGAAAAAGAAACAACGCAAAAGAAAATGTCTGAGGACTTCAGTGTTGAGGAAGAGCATGAGTTCTTTTGCCGAGCTGAATGGCGCGACTTTCATCTGGCTTGGTTCGCCGCGCTTTCCGTGAGTTGCCGCGGATCGCGCAAGCGATAAAGCGCAAGCCAGGAAATCCTATACACTACTGTTTATGCTCTAAAAACATTCTAAAATGACTTCTCGCTTCGAGTAAATTCTGGATGCTACCCACTCAGGACACTTGGAACACATTGGACTCCAGCAGTATGGAGGAATATTGACACGCTTTTGTGGACTTTTATGGACCTTTCTGCCTCGACCCTCCATTATTTGAATGTCAGCAGACAGCAAGAAGCCCTCCCAGATCTCCAGATGCATTTGAGATATCAAAAGTACTCCAGAGTGTTGTTCAGCATGGGGCAGTGAGTAGAAGAAATGGAAGGCTAATCATGTTTTGGGTATACTATTCCTTTAATGAGTCTGTCCTCACAGCGGAGCAGGAACAATCTGGAAGGACAACCAGTGCCATGTTTTATGGGTTGTTCATTATTAGCGTTGAACCCTTTCATCTGGTCGGCACTGACTAATTAAATTGTTTAAAGGATGTCAGAGAGCAGCACCACCCAGATGGAGTGCCCCCTAAAGGCAGCTGCTGTAACTGCATCTCATTCAGTGACGTTCTGCTTCCTGTTATTCATTCCTGATTAATCAAACATGTTTATGAATCAATGTGAGAACAAACAGAGTGTTTGCTTCCTCTGTGTTCCAGTCGACCACCGACAGAAGGCTCCTCCCACCTGATCCGGCGCCGCCTCAGGGCGGGCACAGACGTGGACCAGCAGGACTGAAGGAAGAGACAGCTGGGCTCTCAGGGTCAGGGTGTCTCCAGAGGGAACTTTGCGGGGTCCGTCGGACCGGGGGTCCTAACAGGGACAGGACGTCAGCGGGTCGAAAGGTTCTGATTGGAGAGAATCGCAGAGGCGGTCCGTTACCTCCAGCCTCCTGAGGAGCCTGAACTGCTGGGGCGTGGGGAAGTCTGGCCGGCCCATGCTCTGCCAGCGCCGGTACGGGCTGCTCACGCCGTTATCCATGTAGTAGGTGACGTACACCAGACCTGGATCACAAACAGAACCTGAGCCGGACCGAGCCGGAACGTCTGAACGGGCAGAACCAAACAGCTCCTACCCTCCTGCTGGGCCAGTCCTCTCAGAACCACGGTGACATCATCAGCGGGCCCAGAGGTGCTGTTGTCGTCGCTGTTGTAGACCAGCACCGCCGCCTGCCAGCTGTCGGAGCCGCCGCGGACCGCTGGTGTGTGGATGCTGGCGAGGACGCCCAGCGTCCCGTTCTGGTCGGGTTCTGGGTTTGAAACACAAGCTGGAACCTGAGCTTCTCCTGAAACGGCGAACAGACATAGAACTTTAGCAGCAAGAGGAGCGTCAGAATCCAACCAGGATGTAAAAGGTTCTGACCCAGCAGAGCCAGCAGGCCCATGACGGAGAGGACGGGCTTCCGGAGCAGCTGGACGTGAGGCGGCCGCGTGTTGTTGACCTGGAAGCGGGCGGTCAGCGTGCGCTGAGTGAACGGGTGGGGGTGGTAACTCAGGAAGGCGTTGTCGTTGCTCAGAAGGGTGTAGTTGACGGTGCTGTTGGGGTCGGCCAGAAGGTCCTGGTGCTGCTTGATGACCTGATCCGAGGAGACACAGAGGATGAGGAAACATCCCTACTTCCTGTCTGCGCCTCACCGCTCTCACCTTCACCACCATGGCGGCGTAGGTAACGTCGGCCCGCCACTCCTCAGGCCTGGACCAGCCCACCAGGGGGTCCGCCTCGTCGTTGTAAACCGGGACGCCGCGGAAGCCGGGAAAGCGCTGCTGGATCTCCTTCACTGTCTGGATCTCCTGCTGGACGATGGGCAGAGAGGAGCCTCCTCCCTGTGGGGGGGGGGTTCCAATCATCTTTATTTAGATTTAAAATTAAATTACCATAAATCCCAGCACAGGATACATTTAGACAGTTAATGTTCCAACTCAGTTAAGTTAAAAAATGGCAAATAGATGTTTTAAAGAAATTAATAAAAGTGAAAATCTATTTTTGGCTTTAAAGATAAACCTTCTATTGAGTAGAAAGATTCAATGAACTAAACTGTGATCAAACCTTCAACACATTTTTTCAACTTCCACCCAAAATAGAGACAAAATATGACAATACTTAAAAAATACAGGGAGGATTCCTGACAACAGACACAGCAATCACCTGACTCTGTCATATTCCATAGCTTTAACATTTTTTCAGTGGGTAAGAAATTATAATTAATTTTAATTTGAGAATTAAAAATTTTGCACATCAACAGTAGTTTTATAAACCTGACTCCGCCAGATGGATTTGCTCCCAAGATATCCATCTGGAAACCTTCCCGTTGAAGTACTTTTTTGGGAAGGGGTGAAAATACTGGTTAGCTGATTGGCCTATGTTGGTGATAGACGGGCCAAATAAAACCAATCGGATCAATGAAGCATATGACGCACTAACAGAGCTTACCTACAAAGAGGAGCCAATTGATAGATCAAACTCTTGCTGAAACCAGTCGGGAGAAGAGCAAAACATTCTTTTCCTCTGAGAAAAGCTCCCCAGAGCAGTGTTTTTGCTCTTCTTTCAGTGAAGAAATATACTTGTAATTCCGGAGCAAAACTTGCTCGAGAAGCCATGCTAACGCTAGTTTCATCGGCTGAAGCCACCATGTTCTTTAGACTGAACTGTCGCTTCCTCGCTAAGGCCACACCCTCAACCCGCCAAAGCCAACGCGCTGATTGGACGCTCGCTTGGTGAACGGCTCCAAATTTTCTTTAACGGAGAGTCTCCAGACTGATTCAAGTAGTGAAACCTTGAAAGCTCGCTGAGATCAGGATGGTCTCAACGAGGCTAACGTTTTAAAGATTGATTTGAATATTTTGATGCCAGCAGGCAGTCAAAGTAGTCCTTCCATTTTCCATAGGGCAGATAGCCATATGTTGCATGCATTCAGGCCTATGCTCTCATTTGCACATATTTATTTACTTTTTATTATTTTTTTTACATTTCTGTCTCTTTTATCCACCTTACTTTTATCTTTTTAAATATTAATGTGTTTCTTCTTATTTTTTATCTGTGATTTGTGAAATGTGAACGTGTGTGAAAGGTGTACTACTACTGCACAAACATTGCCCATTCTGGGACAAATAAAAGTTACTGAACTGATATGTGTTGGGGCAACCGTCACTGATTTTTTATTAAATAAAAATTATACATTTTTCTGTTTATTTTAATTCCCTTTTGCCAATTAGAGTTTCTTACTGGAGTTTTACAAACATATAGTCTGATAGTTCCATTGTTAATTTTGTTTTTCGAATTTTTTTCCAATTAATCCAGTGAGTTGGTTCAAGGAAAAGTTTGAACAAAGATCACCATACATTGTTCTAAATTCCTCACACTCCAAACTTTCACCGTTCTCATTGATGATGTCATCAACAAAAGTAGTTCTAGGCAGTGTAGGCCTGTTTCTCTGACTGTGACTAACTGGATGTGCCTTCTCTTCATCCTCTGACATGGGAGCTGGCTCGGAGCTCGCCTCTGCCTGGCTGTGTGTTCCTCACTGGGGACGGGGCATTCTTGTGGAGCTGGTTGACAGTTGCCTTTTTTCTATGGCTTATTTTCTATGTCTGCTTCTGTCTCCTTGAACCCTGTAGTGGGCCTCAGCAGATGGTCGCCACACTGAGCCTGGTTCTGCTGGAGGTTTCTTCCTGTTCAAAGGGAGTTTTTCCTCTCCACTGTCGCTACAAGCATGCTTAGTGTGAGAGGGATTGCTTGAAGAGTCAATGAGTCGATGTAAATCAGCTGGTTTTCCTTAGATATGCAGAAAACTTTGAATCAATCTGACTGGATGATCTGGTGAACTGGAAAGTGACCTGAGATGACATGATGTGAATTGGAGCTATAGAAATACACTGAATAGAATAGAATTCCAAGATAAGTCCTCCCTGAACATGTTTTTCAAAAAGAAAGGCTTTCCATCTATTAGTATATTGGATTTCATCCATATTTTCTGCTGCATAATGTCTTTTTTCTGGCACATAAAATTGAAACCAGCACCATGAGTCGGTTGTTTCCTTTATGAACCCTGACATGTTTCCCAGCAGACTCTCTACATGTGGAAAATGGGATATTTATATTTATATATCTGTTTTTTGTCCAATAGTAAACTTGGTATCACTCATTGTTTATGTACATTTTCATCAATTCAGGAAAGAAATGATTAAAATGGTTTATCTGTATGCAGGCAGGTCCAGCTCACAGCGGCTTCACAGGCTGGAGGTTTTAGGCGACTCTTTCTTTTAAAAACTCTTTTTTGTATTGCTTACTTGCTATTTTCTGAGAACAAACTTTGGGTTTTCTTCACCTGTGAGTTAAAGTGAGCGGAACCTTTCTGACGATGCGCTGGCTGAGGGGAGAGAAGCCCACCTTCTTGTGCAGAGCGATGTAGTCCAGCCGGACGCCCGTCTCTCCGGTGAAGTAGTTGGTGCCGTTGTAGCAGTGCTGCAGCATGGCCCAGCAGTACGGGGAGCGCGGCGGGGAGTGGCAGGAGTCTCCAGGACCTCCGAACCTCAGCAGCGGGCTGGCGGCGCGCAGCCCCTCCGAGCAGGCGTCGTAGTAATTTAGAAACCCTGCAGGAACGCGGCTTAGACCGAGACCAGACCGGATTCATGAACACATCCGTCTGCGGGGGGGTTTACCTTGGACAGACATGGAGACGTTATCAAAGTCGTGGTTGTTGGGTTCGTTCCACGTCTCAAAGTTCCACTGGGAAACCGTCTCCAGACCATAACGCTCTGAAATTCAAACCAAACGGATTCAGGATGTTTTTTTTGTCCTGTTAATCTGCCCAAACAGCTGCTCTACTGGACTAATAAGAGATGCACCGTTCCAGGAATCAGATCGCTGCATCTCTGCTTATGAAGCTACTGAGTCTACAAAACAATATAAACAATTTTACTCATAGTAGCTTCATCTGGTCTGTTCCTGTTTGGCTGTGACTCCATCCTGAGAGAAATATCAGCTGTGCTGCTGCCATCAACACCTTTGTTTCTAGATGTTGGAGCTATCTGTTTTCCAGTGTAGTCCTGTTTCTCTGACTGTGACTAACTGGATGTGCTCTCTTCATCCTCTGACATGGGAGCTGGCTCCGAGCTCGTCTGCCTGGCTGTGTGTTTCCTGACGGGGCCTGTGGAGCTGGTTGACAGTTGCCTTTGTATCTATGCTTCTTTTCTATGTCTGCTTCTGTCTCCTTGAACCCCAGTGGGCCTCAGCAGATGGCCGCCACACTGAGCCTGGTTCTGCTGGAGGTTTCTTCCCGTTCAAAGGAGTTTTTCCTCTCCACTGTCGCTACAAGCATGCTTAGTGTGAGGGATTGCTGAAGAGTCAATGAGTCGATGCAATCAGCTGGTTTTCCTTAGATAGAAAACTTGAATCAATCTGACTGGATGATCTGGTTTGAACTGGAAAGTGACCTGAGATGACATGATGTGAACTGGAGCTATAGTTTATATATAAATAAAATAAATAGAATTTAATATAATCGCTGCTGAAGCCCAGAGAAAAATCTTCTTATTAAATAGTTTTTTGTACACAACTAAATGGATACAAGCCCTTTGACGTAGTTTAAAGTCTATTTTTTCATACAAAACTAAAGGGATAAATGCAAACCTGACGTCTTGCGCATGCATACTGACTATAGGTATGCTGGTCTGACAGAACACCAGCCCACAGCATCACACCTTCTCCACCATGCTTACAGCCTGCATGAGGAGCTTTTCCTTCATTTCCTCACCGATGTACCGCTTGGCCAGAAGGTAAACCAGATTCCTCCATTCCACCACCTGGGCTTTATCCTCCAGGTCTGTGAAGGAGTTGGAGACGCTGCCCATCAGTTCGAAACCTGGGGACCAAAAAAAAAAAAACAACAAACCTAAAACATCGGAAAACTTTACAAATGTTTGCCTCCATTTGGACACGTCTGTTCTGCACCTGGATGAAGTCCATTAACTGACAGGAGGTTGATCAGCTGATCCAGTTTGGTGAAGTTATACTGAGGTTTGCCACCAACATCTCTACAGAAAAACAAAGAGACATCCGTCTTATTTCTGCTCACCTCTTTGGTTTCTAAGGTACCAAGTTTGACGAAGCAGAAATGAGGATAAACTTCTGCTCAGCGGTGGACTTACTGTGTGGAAATCAGCTCCAGCATCCAGTGGATCCTGACCTGCTGGATCCCTCCATGAGGAACCGAGCCCACGTAGGCCAAATTCAGCTGCTGGTCGGTGCTCAGGTCAAACTGGTCGGCCTGGGAGTGAGGAAGAGGAGGGCTGCAAAACAAGGAGAATGACCAGTTCCCAAAGGCTCTGAAACAAGGACACTAGTAGATTCCTGTGCAGGAGGCTCAGACCTCCAGGTCATAGTCATTCAAAAAAAAGTAAAAAAACAATCCACTGGACTTTTCCCAAGTTTAAAGACGTTTCTCTTCCCATCAAAGACGCTTTTTCAATTCAAAATGTCAGAAATGGCATTTTTTTGGAACAGCGATGGAAAAGAAAACCATCAGCATGATCTATTAATGCTGTCTGTAACCGAATATAAGATTAATTGATTCATTTACAAAGGAAATATATAAAAGTAATTTTTTTTAAAGAACTGTTCTTTTTATAATTGAAAGAAAAACAAACAAACATGAACTCATAATTAACTAATTTTCCTTTCTGCTTTATGTTCACATTACTTTTGTCTCATCATATTTTGATTTAAGTTTAATATTTTAAAACATTTCTTATCGCCTGACTGTTATTTAAGTTGTAATACCGTCGATAAAATAAAAAAATTAATAAATAAACAAGCAGCACTCGACTTCCGGGTAGACATACGTCACGTGTTTATATTTTCAATGATCTGCGCATGCGCGCCGCTCCAGCTAGTAGCAGCGTTAACATGAACCGCTTTAATGTAGTAAGATGCATGAACCCAGTGTGACTCACCAGAACCCGGTGCTTCTCCAGAACTTTCTCAGCTCTCTCTGCGGTTCTCTCAGCTCCGCTGTGATCACAGAGGAGCCGGAAGTTTCACTCACGCCCCAAAGCAAAGCGAGAAAAGACAAACTTCTCCACATCCTGGACTCCTTCCGGCGTCTTAGTTCGCATTTCTGCTGGGAAGTGGAGGAGAAGCGACGGTCCAACCTTTTCCCGACATCTTACCAGCAAATTAGCTCATAAAAAGGAGCCAAAGTGGCTCCAGGGAGACACTCGGAACAAGTTAAACTAAGCTAGCAGCGAGCGGGTCACCTGTTGATGACGTAGTTTACGCGACATGAATGTAGTCTTCAACGAAGGTGGACAGCTGCGAGTAAAAACCACTGAAATAGTTTGAACTAAACCTCAAACTTGATCATTGGAGCTTTAAAGATTACAGAAAAAATATAATATGGACATTTAAAGAACTTATAATAAAAAAGTAAAAAAAAAATCTAAACAAAAAAATTGCAACCAAATAAAAAAAATAAATTTGAATTTCTTATCAACTAATATCCATCAGCAGAGACACCGAAATTTTTTAATTGAAGTTGATCCTTTGAATTTTCTTAGAAAAAATCTATAACCGACAGAAAAATTAATTGTTGGATTCCTCAATAAACAGGATATCATTTTTTATTATTCTTTCATGAGAAATTCCCATTCTAATAGAAATACGTGTAAATATCATTCATAGAAATATTTTTTCTAAAAAAAAAAAAAACAGCTACTAAATATATTGTTTCTAAAATGAGCAGAAATGAGTGTCAGATGTTTTTTTTCCTCCATTAAATGTAGAGAAAATGACTGTGTGCCATCATTTGTGACGCTGGAAATTTATATCTGTAAATTAATGAAAGTCATTATTACTGTTTAACTCCATCTGATCCTTTTAATCTTTTACAGCTTTCCTGCCTTGTTTGTAATTGTCTCTTAGAGAAGTTGTAATGAACATCTGGAATAAAACCATCCTTTAAGTGTTAAACTGATACAGGAATTAAACATTTTATTTAAGAAGACTTCAAGCATCTTCTGAATGTATTTTTTGTGGAAGTTAAAGCAAAAGTCGCTCATATCCAGAATTCTAACTTCTGAAAGTCCTTTAAATCTGAAATGATTCCATCCTGTTCAATAAATGATCAGTGTTTTTAATTCAGAGTAATTTTAGTTACATGTATAAACGATCCATTACTTGATGAGCGGACTTTTCCTTTAAGTGATCCAACACAGAACGTAAAATGGACGAATGTTGTTCAGCATTTCTAACATTGATAGAACAGACCAGAATCTTAAAAGTGTGGATTACAAGGCGTGTTTCTGTGGCACAGTGGTTAATGCGCACGACCCATGAATGGAGGCATAAAAAAAAGCTTATCTTAATACATCAGTATGAGCTGAAAAGTGCGGCTGGCCTCATATTTCAGACGTTAAAATGTAAAAGGCTGTGGAGGTCAGGAGCTCCTGCAGCCCGGCGGTTTGTGAGCAACTGAAGCAGAAAACGGGCTTTAATCAGACATTTATTTAAAAAAAAAAGGGAGAAACAAGAAGGCATGAGCAGAAAATTCAGATTTCATTTACATTTGAACTCAGAGAGACTGTTAAACATCAACAGCAATACAACCATTTACACAACCTGTACATAACTGTGCCCCCCTCGGTAATTTGTAACTTTAAATTCAAAATAACTTAAATAGATTTCTAGGAGAAAGTGCAAATCCTTTCCGTCTGACAGGCTGCCTGGATGAGTCACAAGCACATCACGACATCTACAACAGTAATGGTGAATGCACGAGTTCCATCATGCTCGTCTATGATGACTGACTGCTGAGCAGACGTCCCTCTCATGCTCCTCGCCGCTGGAACGAGTCCTTTCCCTGAAACGGTCCCGTTTGCAGTCGCAGTTCGGCAGGAAGGACAGCGAGGCGGCGCTGCTTCTCCAGTAGTGTTATGAGTTGGCATTTAAAAATCGGTCGTAATGCTTTATTGGCACCGGTCCTGACGGCAGCGGCGGGGAAGCCGGGCATGCCGCTCAGCCCTACATGCTTCATAACAACATGCATCTGATGCAAAAACGTAACGCCATCAGCAGGATTAGTGAGAGATTATACGGGGTATGGTAACGAAGCACAGGTCACCATGGTTACTACGGGGAAGGAGGCTGGAAATGTTGACTGATGAGAACGGTCTTCATGTAGCGGCGATGCAAAGAGAATATCAAGCGTAGAGTCTATGTGAGGGAGACTAGGACTTCTGCTCCGCCCCTGCTGCAGCCGGCGCCGTGCTCTCTGGTTTAAGGATCTGATAGGTGATGAGGTACTCCGGGTACGCCTGACAACAACATGGCAGCCGGTTAGCAGCTTCCTGCAGCACAGGTTTTACAGCATTTACCCAGAGGCTTCGGTTTACCTGCTCTCCTCTGTAGATGACGTACTCGGCATACGCCAAGCCGTTAACGCTGGGCCGCCCGATGACGGAGTGATGTCCTGGGGGGGCGTGGGCCATCTTCATGGCGCTGAACTGCAGGAAGGACTTCCCCAGAGTGACTCGGCAGAAAAGCATTTGCCTGTAGGTGAGAGAAGGAAGGTCAGACCAAGAACAGAGGGAGGACGAAATGTGAGGAAGATAAGGGAGCGTAGAACCTGTGGCACAGGTAACAGGATCGGTCTTTGTGCGTCGGGCATCCGGTGCCGCCGCCGATACCGTAGACGTACTGATTGCTCTTAGAGGAGTTCTCCGCAAAGTAGATCCCTGCTCCAAACATCCCTCCGATGTAAGCGTGGCGTTCGTCAAAGCCTTTGTGGATGATGGCGTTGATGAACGGAGACCCTGAGGATCAGAGCAGTCAGATGAGGTTTGTCCCCCAAAACAACCATCAGCCTCTGTCCCCCACAACATCCGTCGGCCTTTGTCCCTCGGCCTTTGCCCCCCACAACAACCATTGGCCTTTGTCCCCCTACCACAACCGTCGGCCTTTGTCCCCCTACCACAACCGTCGGCCTTTGTCCCCCTACCACAACTGTCGGCCTTTGTCCCCCCACAACAACCGCTGGCCTTTGTCCCCCTACCACAACCGTCAGCCTTTGTCCCCCCACAACAACCGTCGGCCTTTGTCACAATCCTCGGCCTGTGTCCCCCACAACATCCGTATCAGCCTTTGTCCCTCGGCCTATGTCCCCCACATTGTCCATCGGCCTTTGGTCCCCACAACATCCGTTGGCCTTTGTCCCTGGAAGCTGTAACTCCACGGCAAGCATTGGCCTTTGTCCCTACAACAACCGAATAAAACGCAGCATCCCTCGGCCTTTGTCCCCACCACATCCGATTTGGCCTCTTACCCCACAGCTTGCCGATGAGCCGCCCTCGGCTGTCCCCACAACCGTCGCGTCCCCCCACAACATCCGTTGGCCGCTGTCCCCCACAGCATCCATCGGCCTTTGTCCCTCGGCCTGTGTCCCCCACAACAACCGATTTGACGCTTTAACTTTGCCCCCCCAGGAACCGTCAGCCATGGTCCCCTACAACAACCGTCGGCCTTTGTCCCCCACAACCACCATCAGTTTTTGTCCCCAACCTACTTTGTCCCTCTGCAGCTAAAGGTTAAATTTATGACTAAAAAGAAGCAGTGAATGGTTAGAAACTGGAACCTAAAGCTTTTTCATGCCTCTTTATCACAATGAAACCTGGTAGCAGATCAACACATTCGTCCCCTTTACTCTGATATCTTAAAAACGAAACCTGAGTATCTTTACCGTTTAGAATGATAATGACAGGTAACAACCTGTCTAGTGACACACTTTGACCAAAACATTTTCTCAGGCTAGGGATGGGGAGCATGTTCAGCTGCTGCTTGCTAGAACATTTAGTTCTGGATTTCTACTGGTCAAACATTTTTAGTTTCCTTTCACTGGTTTCCCAAACTTAGTCTCTTCAGGACATAAATCATCAGACTGAAGCTTGTAGTTCTGATAAAGACTCGGGACACGTTAAAGACACGCAGAGGTTACCGTGGAACAACATGCGCTCGTTGTGATGGTTGTGGTTCTCGTCTGCGATCTCCTTCTGCCGGTGGGTGTAACGTTCCCGCAGCTTCTTATTCACCACCTTCTGGATCTGAGGAGGACAGTGGCGCTTTAGTCGAGAGGTTGGTTCACACACAGACCTGCTTAGTTACACCAGTCCAGGTACCTTGATTATGTTGTATCTGCTGAAGACCCCCCCAGCGTTGCCCCCGTCTCTGTGCTCCCTGATGGTGCTCTGCATCTGAGAGACAGACAGGATTTCATCATTAGCAAATAGCAGCAGCTTTTAGCACCATTTCTAGCATGTTTACAACAAATACCTCTTCCTCTACAGACTGGTACTCCTTGTCGTCAGGAGCTAGGTCTATCAGGATGGTGCCCTGGTTGGCGCAGTGGAATGTCAGGTAGGGGTTGGCGCCTGGAGAAAGAACAACTGATGAGCTTTCTACTAAAGCGTCAGCGGCAGGAGGTTCAGGAAACCTCACCTTGTTGTCCCCCCAGAAGCCTCTCTACACCTTTGATAAGTTTGTGTCGATGGCCGTAAGCATTAATGCCGATCTCCTTCAGCTCCTCGTGGCCCATGTCGGCCAACACGTCCAGTGTGATCTGGAAAGGATAAACGGCGCCGAAGTGAGCAGGAAGTTAAGAGGGAGCGTTTCCGCTTTCAACCAGCTGCTACCAACCTGCTCCCTCTCGAAGATGTCCCTCAGGTGCTCCAAGCCGAGGCTCTTTAGGAACTGGCTTATGTTCATGTCCAACATGGCCACTATGGCAAAAAGAAGCAAAAAACACAAACCCATAAGGAAATGACCTTAGACTGGACGTTCAAACATGTATTCCTGCTGGGATGTGAGATTTGGATTCATCTTTCCATGGGAGTATCCGTGTTTACTCTGTGTTCTCCTAAAGACTTTTCCCGGTTTTCTTTGTTATATTTTCTTCAAAATTCAGCTGCAAAGAATTCGACTCCGATGTGTTGAGCTTTTGGTGAACGCAGGCTAAAGCAATCTACACTCAAAGCAGTCCAGCAGCTTCTAGCCAATGAAATAATTTCATTTGGTCATAAAAATAAAATTCTGCCACCTGCCGCTTCTTCTGGATCAAACCAAGAGCCTTTGTCAGACGGGGGTGCCGCACTAGCTATGATCAGCCCAGTTCTGTTAGCTCTACGC
Organism: Cyprinodon brontotheroides; assembly: GCA_018398635.1. Lineage (NCBI taxonomy): Eukaryota > Metazoa > Chordata > Actinopteri > Cyprinodontiformes > Cyprinodontidae > Cyprinodon > Cyprinodon brontotheroides. Next base: position 903,929 of record JAGKQL010000038.1, read on the forward strand.
CTACCAAAGACACAGACGTCCATCCCCGTGAACACTGGGACGCAACTCAATGGGAAAGTAAAGGATTCTGATTTCAACTGCGTTTTAGTATATTAAAGCTGGAGCATGAGATAAAGATCTATATTTAGAAGCAATTGATTGACCAGATGACGTTGTGCATGATTGGCGGGCATTTGGGTGTTCAAAACTGGCGTAGAACTAACAGGGTCACCACCCAGAAGATAACGAAAAGCTTACAGAGTTGCTGAAATAAATTACACCCACAACTTTTAGAACAATGTCTGGTAAAAGTACATTTATACACATGTTTGAGCCAGAATGAGTTGAAATTTAAATATGACTTCTCTATGATTTTAAACTGAAGTACGGTCTTGGAGGGAACAGTCGAGGGACAGCGTTTACAGGTAAATACTGACAGCCGCTGCCCGCGCTGCACCGACTGATCAATACATATTTTGTTTGAGGGTTAAAGATGTTTTTAAGCTGACAACCTGAACAGATGATGAAAACACTCCTGTGGATTCTTGGCTGAGTATTCAGCAGCTTTTTTCTTCTGGTTGTATATACTGTCGTTGAAAATCAGAATGTATGGAAACGATTTCGGGGAACAAAAGGTTAGAGCTGCCCAACCCAATTCCGCCGAAATGCCTTCATCACTGAGGAAGACTCACCGATGGTTGTTCAAAGTGTTTGATGCTAAAAAACTGCTGATGGAACGGGTTACCGGGTTTGTTTGCTGATTGGAAATATTGAAATGTAACAAAAAAAGTTCAACTTTATGGACACGGCGTTCAGAGGCTGGTGTCCTAGCGACCGGGCTTAGTAAACCTACTTTCTCTTCCTTGCGGTCGGGTTCCTGGGGGCTCCGCCTGCAACCCGATGAGCCAGAGAAGCGTGGCGGCCAGCTCAGCCCGTCAGGGGCCGGCCTAGGGTTGTCTATGCTGCTGGCAGCTGACAGACAGGGACGGCGTGGGGCGGGAGATGACTGACGCTCACCACGTCGCCTCGAGGCTTGAAGCAGCTGGGCAGAGCGTCTGCAGCGGCATGGCGGCCCATCAGCAGGGGTTTGATGTCGCCCCGCCTGCAATGCCAGCCCAGAAACACATTGGAAAGATGTGGTAACCTCGGAGCTGCATGATTCCGTCTCTCTTGCGCTGCTTATTGGCGTTTATCTTTGGCGACCCCATACGTGTATGCTTAGGTCCGGCGGTCTGGCCCTCTTGGTTCTTCATGGTGGTGGCTCAGTGGGCGGCAGCGGCGCCTGCGTTCCTCTCTGCGCCGCCTTCGTGGAAGCGGTAAGCCCATTTGGCTCTGTGGCGTTTACACGGGTGTTGTATTTGATCAGCAGAATTTCGCATTATCCGCGTGCTGAAGAGATGCGAGGGGAAGACATGGGGAGGAAGCGTTAGCGGCAGTTTTCATCTTTTCACGCAGGATTTATTTTTCGGAATTAAAGAGTCCCGATTTAAGCCACAAAATCTTCTTATTTCTGAAGTCATTGACAGAAAAAATATCAACTCAGAACCAAAAGAAAGCCGCAGGAATAGCACTCATTTGAATATCAGCTAATGATGCTAATAAACACTCAATAAAAAGGTGTCCAAAGTAGGGATGAAACAATCGATTAATAAATAATTTGGTAGTGTCGTTAACTGGAGTATAGAGACTGTAAAACGTGGCTTTAGCTGCGAGAGCGACTCACTTAGAGCAGAAATTATATACATTATAAAAAAAAAAAACACGTTAACATTTCGCATTTAAAAAACTTTCCTCTTTCAATCTACTCTATAATCCGGAACTCTTCAAGTAAAAAAAATATTTAAAGTCGTAGGGAAACGGTCGTTCCAACCAGTTCCGAATTCTCCCAGTGGTGCCCGACTTTACACGAGTGAAAAAAGTGAATGTGATTGGTCGATTATCAAGAAGGCGGGATTGTTGTGGTGGAAGGTTCGCAAGCTAGTTTGGTTGTGGCCGTTTTGTGGGAAGCATCTTGCTAACCAGTTAGCAACTTAGTGCTAGCAGGTTCCCAATGGGAAATTCCATTGGGACCAAGTAGCACTAAATTGGTGACTTAGAAACGACGCTGTCAAGGAACGCTATGGACAGAGGAAACATGCAAGAGGAGGAGAGTTTAGTGTCGGAGGTCGTGGATGAGTCTCCTCCGTCATCCATTTTTTATTTAGAGGAGGAAAGCGGGGACGAAGATGTTGTGGAAGAGGACGCCAGGGCGGCAGAAGCTTGGTTTGGTGTAGAAGGCTTCCAGCCGTACATGTTTGAGCCCTTGCCTCGCAACGCTGCCAGTTCTGTTAGCTCTACGCCTGCCGAAGACACAGACGTCCATCCCCGTGAACACTGGGACGCAACTCAATGGGAAAGGAAAGGATTCTGGTTTCAACCGTTGCGTATATTAGCTGCGACACATGAATCAAGATGCTATGACCGAAAACATTAGATTGACAGATGACCGTTGATATATGATTGGCCGAATTTAGGTGTTCAGGCTGACGTAGAACTAACTGGTCTGCAGAAGATAACGGAAAAAACACAGATTTTAAGACAGGATTTTTTTAAAGCAGGAATGTTCTAAATTTTGGGACAATATAAAATAAAATATATAAGATAAAGAGCACGTTTATATACATGTTTAGCCAGAATGATTTGACATTTAAATATGATTTCCCTACGACTTTGAAGAATATTTTTTAGGAAAGTAAATGAGGTGAAATTAAAACTTTCTGGATTATATAGCAGATTGACAGAAGAAAGTCTTCCATCTTCATTACAATTACAATCTTGGAATAATTCCTGCCCTAAGTGAGTCGTTCTGTCAGCTAAAGGCACATTTAAGAGTCTCTATACTCCATTTAATAATTAATCAATTATTAAATAAGTTGATAATTATTTCAATAATTGATTAATCTGATGGTTTCAGCCCTAATGGATGCTTATTTCCAAAGACTATCGTCTCCACTTTGCATATAGTGTCATACTGAAAAAGGTCCTTTAATTAGATGAAGCTAAATTTGAAACCTCAGTGGTTCTGGATGGAGCAGATTTAGCAAAAACAAAACTTTTTATTGATTATAAATAGAAAATAAAGTTAATTTATGATAAGTTTAGGCTTGTTTCTGCTCTGGGTGACCGATGTTCCAGAAAATAGCCTTAGATTATACCCCACCCTCATTGTATCTATTGTCTACAGTCTATAGAAACATCCATCCAGTCAAAAACCATAAACTTCTTTTACACATTAAACAATAAATCTGATTATTGTATTTGTTAGAGTAAACAGCTTGAGGTTTTGGAATATTAAACTAATTCTGTTCTAAATCAGACATTAGAATCTAAATGTTCGTTAGGAAACGACTTTGGGTCACAGAATCCAACTGAAACCAACTTTACAGAAACCGAGTTTCAGTGAAGTTAGTTTTTCAGACTAATGAGAAGCATCAGCAGAGGAAGCGGCGCTCCGAGCAGAGACACTGACCCCGTACGAGGCGGCGTTATGCAGCGGGATCAGCCCCCCTTTGTCCTGAGCGTTGACGTCGGCGCCATGCTCCAGCAGATACTCCGCCACTTCCAGGTTGTTATAACCGGCTGATGGAAACAGAAACAAACATTTTTTTATTTTCCCTCTTTTAAGCTCAGAGCCCCGGAGCTGGGGGGGCGGATGCCGTCTGTACCTGCCAGGTGGAGTGGCGTGGAGTTGCGGCCCTGTGCGTCTCTACAGTTGATGTTCTCTGGGGAGCAGAGCTTCTGCACCCTGGCCAGGCAGCCCTTCTTGGCGGCGTCCAGCAGGGCGGCGTCCCCTCGCAGCAGGTCCTGGATGTCCGTGTCTCCGTCCTTCACCATGTCCAGAGGAATGTTGCCGTCTCGGTTCTTCTTGGTGGGGTCCGCTCCGTGCTGAAAAGCAGAATGTCAGAACGCGATGCTTCACTCTCCGCCATTACAATCCTCCTCGGTCGCCGTGACGACGCCTCACCTTGAGCAGCAGTTTGCAGATCTCATATTTCCCTTTGGCTGCGGCCTCATGAAGAGGAGTGAACTTCCAGAGGTCGGCCACGTTGACGGAGGCTCCGTGTCTGACCAGCAGCTCCGCCACTTCGTAGTGACCGTAGGAGCAGGCGTTATGGAGGGGAACCAGGCCTCTGGAGGACAGGGAACAATCAGACCACCTTAACATCTGGGTCACAACGCGGCTCGGCGCCACCTTAATAAGCACACCAACCCTTTGTCTTTGGCATGGACGTCAGCACCGTGATGGAGCAGGTACTCCACCACTGCCACCCGGTTGTAACCCGCCGCAAAGTGCAGAGGGGTGGAGTGGCGGCCCTCCAGGTCCCTGCAGTTAACATTCTGAGGAGAGCAGAGTTGCTGCAAAGCAAAAAGGGGAAGAAAAGGTCAGAACGTCTCCATCCGATCACCTGAAGGTCCACCTGAGACGCTTTTTAAACATAAATGTTCCTGAGAAAATGTTTTATTTCTACAAATAAGCAGGAAATAATCAGGAGATTGGCAGTTACGGTCTCTGATTGGTGCCTCTGCGGCGAGACCAACTGACCTGCACCGTGTCCAGGTCTCCTGCTTTGGCAGCTTCCAGGAACCTGTAGTCCACGTCAGAATTCCGAGTAGGAACGTTTTCTGGGAACAATGAAAGAACGACCCATTGATAAAAGGAAACGCCTCAAAATCTGAGCCCGGAAGTCGACCCAGAACCGGTGAAGCCCGTTCAGACCCGTGGAACCCCCCCAGTATCAGTGAAGCCCTTCCCAGAACCTCTCCTGTTGTTACCGTTCAGGATCTGCTGCACAGCCTCGTTCCCCATCTGAGCGGCGGTGAAGCCCTGCAGAGACACGATGGACGGGTCGGCGCCGTAGCTGAGCAGCAGCTTGCAGGTCTGGATGTGTCCGGCCAGCGCCGCCCGGTGTAGAGCCGTCTGTCCTAGAGTGTCCACCGCGTTCACCTGCAGGAAGAGAGAACTTTACTGATCCCCGTTTCTCCGCCTGAGGTTTGGGAGAACCGGGGCGGAGGAGAGCCCAACCTTAGCTCCGTGTTTCTGCAGAACCTCCAGGATGTCGTTGTGAGCTCGCTCAGCAGCCACGTGCAGGGGGGTCATGAAGCTAGACGGGTCAGAGACGGGAGGGTTAGCGCTCTGAGAGGAAGCTGGACGATAATCTGCAGCCATGCAGGGTCTTACTCTTTGTTCTTCTCGTTGATGGTGGCTCCTTTACGGAGCAGCAGCTCCGTCACCTGCTTCCTCTTGGGATGAGGGGACGCCACGGCGCAGTGCTGCAGCAGAACATCACAGCAGAACCTCAGAAAATGGGAGCAGCGCCCCGACAGAAACGCCGCCTTTTCCCCAACAACTCACCAGAGCCGTCTCATTGGTCTGAGGATGTTTGAAGCCGATGATCTCCAAAGCCAGAGTCTTCTTCACTTTGGCCATGTCGGCTTCACGCGCCGCCTGCAGCAGCGAGTGACCTTTGAACTCGTCTGTGTTTGGGCAGAGGGGGAGAGGAAGCCCTTAGATGTTTCAGTTCTAGATCTGTTCTGCTGATATTTACACTTTATCTTAATTACTGTTTAAAGAAAGCCAGCTGCTGTGGTTTCAGAGGAAAGGAGAAATAAAATATAGAAGGAAAAAAAAAGGATTTTTTTAACAGTAAATAAAACTTTTAGTAAAATAAATAAGCCTAGAAACGTTTAAAATCAAGAGATCCACTTTTATAAGCGCAGAGACCTCAGGAAGACTAAAGCAAAGTAGAAATGTAAACAAATAACCGACTAATGATCAGTTATATTTGCTCCATCTAATGAACTGATTACGTCTGCGAAGAAGGGATTTCTTTCCATGTTGTAAAGTTGCTGCCCCCCACTAGAGGGCCACGAAATTCTTAAGATCTTATTTTTTGCCTCAACAGTAAATTATTTGACCATATTTGAATAAAACAAGCTGATGATTTCTATGGATAAGGGATCAATGAGTGACTGTGTACGTATTGCCAAAGCTTTTCATTGACCAACTAAAGGCTGCTGCTGCGTCACTGAACACGTTCAGATCTCTTTAATTATTAGATTAATCATTTAGATTATTTGACTGTGGTTAAGCTTAGGGGGGATTTGGGATTGACGCACGTCAACCATTGATTTGGCATGTAAACTAGCTGCTCCTGCTGCTCCTGTGAACGCAGCATCAGGCGCTTAACGAGCAGCAGATTCTTTAGCTGCTGGACGCGCCTACATCAACCAATGAGAGAAGCTGATCTGGGAGCTGGCAGGGAGTCAGACGCAGCACTGCTGATGCAGAGCGCTATGATCACTCCTCTGAAACAGTTTAACGCCTAAATTAACTTCAAACGTAGAAACCTGCCCGGCCAGCAGAATATGTTGGCTTTTATTATCCTGCTGCCTGCAGTTTGTAGCACAGACCTGAAAAACGCTAACATCTACTTCCAGCCGCCACCAACAGGAGGGGAAAAACCCTGGAGAGGCGAAGGCCTGAGGCAGCTGCTGCTGGGGATTCCCAGTGACAGCGCAGCGACCAGTACAGAGCGGCTCCCCACAGAGAAATAATCTTTGAAGGCAGGATGGTAATCTGGATGAACTGACTGCACAGACCATGTTTTCAGGAGGACTTTCTCACTTCAACATAGATTCTAACTACTTTCTACCCGCTGATCACAGCTAATATAGCAAAGCTGCTCTCTGGCATCGAACACAGGAGCAGCAGAAGCATCTGGAGAAACTTCACTGGACCTTAATGAGGACGAGCAGCAGAAGCTTTTTTTAGAGATGAAATCTTAATATGAACGTAGCACTAATGAGGGGGCCTTGGTGGGGGGTGAAGACGATTTAGCTTTTACCTTTCCGATGCTTATTCTGATTATTCTCCTGGATCAGTCAATCCTGACTGCCCAGATTTAACATTTCCGTCTGAATAACTGAATTAACTTAAAATACTGAACACAGAGAGGAGCTGAGGAGGAAAAGCTCTGCAGAGGGAGCAGTTTTGGAGGACCAGGGCTACGTTCACACAGCAGCCTGAAGTCACCCAAATCTAATTTTCTGCCCATGCGTGACCTGAATCTGACCTTTTCATGACAGTCTAAACAACACAGATCCGATTTGTTCCAATGGCTCTGTGGTTCTGAATCTGATCTGAATCTGATCTTTCCAAATGCGACCTGCGTCTGAACGGCCAGGTCGCGATTCATCCCTACTGAACGCATGCATTAAAAGGTACACTATGCAACCCGGTGTTGATTTTTCCAGCGAGGCTCCCCAGAGGGCGAAAGTAAAAAGTGCACTGTCGTAAATATGCTCAGCTGTTCTCCTGGTTTCTCCAAGCCGCGCGGTTGTTTTGAGCTTAGCAGACAGGCGAACGCATAGCGAATCACCATGTCTACTGCGGTAAGTGACTATTTTGTTCCAAATTTTCGAGTTTGAAATTTAGCATGTTTTCATACATTATTTGTTATGCATGTGTCTAAATAACAAAGATTGTAGTTAGCCAAGTTGGAGTTTCCCATACATTTATCGAACTGTCGGATGAGCTTTCGCTGTTTTCTCGCTGGTTCCGCCATGATAACTGCACAAATATCGCCACTGCGCTAGCAACCAGCATACCTTTCACTAGGGGCGTTTAGCAGTTCTCGCCGTAAAGCAAGACCGACTCTCGCGATGCATGCAGACTTCTGAGCCTGTGGGTGCGGGCGAGGGCTCCTGCAATTGCAAGTGCGGTATTTCCCCACAGACCACCAGGGCGGCCGAGAAAACCTTTGTTCGACCTAAAATGACTCATTTAATCATCCAAAACGTTATGGAACACATTAATTAACTGAAAAATGTTGCATAGTATGCCTTCAAAACTCAACATTGGTCACTATTAACTTTTATGGCAATTACGCAGAAGCGGCAAGAAATACAACAACAATGGCGGACGATAAAGCAGAGGGCAGTGTTTATATTTAACCATCTTGAAACGATTGTGTTTTTAATGTTGGGAAGATCGCTAGTTGCACTCCAGCAAAACCATCCAGAGCACGCTGGCCTGTGACATCATCGCGTCCTCTACTGTGCATGCGGGACACTTACATCATATAAATGCAGTTCACACAGCTGATCACATACAAGTCGCATATATTTGGAAACGTGAACGGCAACGCAAAAAAAAAAATCGTATTTCACATAAAAATGTGAATTGAGCCTGAAGGCCTGCAGTGTGAACGTAGCCTATGAGAGTGAAGGTGGGGTGGCTCACAGGTTAGCCTCTCTTTGAGCTCCGGGGTGGGCGCCATGTCCACGGCGCTCTTGCTGTGGCAGTTCAGCAGGGTGGGGTCGGCTCCGTGGCTCAGCAGCAGTGAACACACCTCCACCCTGTTTTTGGAGGCGGCCTCGTGGAGGGGGGTGAACTGCCAGAGGTCCATGGCGTTCACGCAGGCTCCGTGCTGCGAAGACAGGAGCCGATCAGAGTCACGCTAAAAACCAGACGGGAAGGGATGAAGAAGCTTTTCCTGAACCTTTACCTTCAGCAGCAGCTCCGTGACCTCGTAGTGCCCATAGGAGCAGGCGTTGTGGAGAGGAACCAGGCCGCTGCAGGGAGACACATCTGGGTCAAACACGACGTCAGGGAAGCGAGGATTTGCTCCTCTCCTTCTCCTCAAACAGATACTCACCCCTTGTCCTTGGCGTGGACGTCGGCGCCGTGCTGGAGCAGGAGCTGGACGATGCGGACCCGGTTGTAGCCTGCAGCCAGGTGGAGGGGCGTGGACTGTAAGAGAGGAGTGCTGGTTAGCCGCCGTTCACACCCACAGACACGCAGAGGGCGGGGCGAGCGTCGGCGCCTCCGAGGGCGGCAGGGCGAGCTGCTGGTTAGAGCCGAAGCAAACTGCTGCTGCAGGCTGTGCTGGGTGAGTGGCAGATGGATGGGTGAGGGGGTGAGGAGTCCTCACCCAGAACTGAAACCTGAACATCTTCTAACAGTCTGAGGTTTGATGCCGTGTTTCTGGAGCGCCGGGTCGGAGAAAGTCTCCCAAATTCCACGTCTGAAATGATGCTGTTTTGGTGCTGGATCCCCTCCCACTGCTTTAAGATGTCCCACCTTTACCCAGAATTCCTTGCACTGTAGACTGCGCTCTCAGTAGATCCAGTCTCTATTTTTAAATCGTTCTTTTCATCCCATGAATACGGTCTGAATCCCGCTCTGCCTGTCCTGCAGCGAAGCCCTCAGCATCCTGCATCAGAACCGGGCCTAGAACTCCTCTTTGGACTTCCTGCGGCGCTAGACGACAACCGGAGCACAGAAATAACAGCTAACCTGTTAACTAACCGTTCCACAGAAGGTGCCATGAGGACATGGGGACGACCAGAAGGGCTGACCTTAAGGAACAGGTCAGATCATCACACCAGAGCAGAATATTTACGCTACGCTGAGCCTGAAGCTCTAGTTTCAGACACTGTTTGTCAGGAAGAAACAGGAAAACCTCTGAATCAAAACTAAACCTGAAGGTTTTGATCTCTGTGAGCGTAGCAGCAGGTAGCTGTGACGAGCTAATAAGCTAACAAACTGAAACATGTGATTTCTAATCCAGACAAAGAGGATATACTGGCGGGAATTTAAAGGAGAAGTCCGCTCATATTCAGAGTTCCAAACTTCTGAAAGTTCTTTAAATCTGAAATGATTCCATCCTGTTCAATAAATGATCAGTGTTTTTAATTCAGAGTAATTTTCATGTGAATGTGCTTTACTGGAGGCATCCATGTTTGTCAAAGAACACTACTGCCACCTACTGGTTAGTGACATTGTCGCGAGTCGCGGTGTATCGCTGTTGATCAAGTCCCAGTGCTGTATCTGAGGGTGTTTGTGTCTATGCCAAGCTATTATCCAAGTCATCTTGAAAAACATTCTTCTTCCAAATGTTGGCTACATATTACGGGTTTTTCTCTGGCCAGAAGTTCGTGGCAAATCCTCCCTCTTCAAGTTGGCGATCCAACGTGACCAACCCGTCCGTGGAGGATCCAGGAATCAGAAAGGTGGAATAACTCTTTTCTCTTTTACCCGATGTATTCCAGCATCCAGCTGCCATGCACGTGGGCATTGTCAGTTTCACTATAGCTCTGAGTGAATTTCAATGGTGAAGTCCTCTGGAAATCTTCAATAATTGTTGTTGATTGCAGATGTGTCTGATAGTAGTTCCCACTGATTTAGCTTGCATGAGCGGGGAAAATGGCTGGCTACTGGCTTACCGCACTACGTGGCGTCACTGCTTTGGAAGATGGCAGGAGGGAGGGGCTACTATATTTGAGAAAAAATGGCCGCTAGCAGACTCAGTGATCGTGGTGAAAATTATTATTATTTTTACTGATTAAAGCTAAATTAATTATTTAATTATTAGCTATAAATAAAGATCCATTGATTATTCTCCTCGCTGACCGGACTTCTCCTTTAAATCCCGAACCTGTTAGCAGAGGTTCTGCAGGTGATCAGTGTTTGATGATTGCTGACAAACAGAACGGATGGATTTATTTCGCCATCAGGCTCCGAAGGCAGAAGGATTTATTAGTTTATTAAAAGGAAGCTGAATTTCACACAGATATTTAATTTTGCTGCTCAAAATGAAGGAGGCATCCCGATAAACGTCCAAGAGGTGCAAATAGGATGATAAGTGAAAGAAGAATGTTTTCTCTTAATGCTGAAGAGAATCTAGATCTGAGAGCTAAAGGTGATTTTCATGCTTTGAAACCTCAACAGCCGCTGCAGCAGGAAGGAGAGAAATTTGATCCAATGAGTAAAGAACACGGATCAAAACACAACATTAATTAAAGGGACCTTTGAAAACACACTTATAAACCAGTCATAGTCTGGATTTTTAGTTGTTGAAAGTTGGGCTGTTTGGTTGGTCAGATTTTATCCCACTCTAGTGTCAATATTAGACGTTGAAAAGACGTTTCAAACTCAGTTTTCAACCTCTTTTCAACGATCTGATAAGTACAGCTTCAGCGACGGTTCAAGACCAAATGTACCAGGGGGCCATGAGGGGGCCAGCGGGTTTTCATGGGGGCCACAGAAAAGCATGAAATAAAAAAAACAGGGCAAGGGATTCAAATATATTAAGATATCTGTATGAAGTGAAATTTCTATTCAATTAGCTTTAATTAAAATTCTGTCTTATTAGGTAAAAAAAAACATTCATAATTTAAGAATTTGACCTATTTTTGACTTAAGTTAAAAATTAAGTTTTCTATAAAATCTGAATTAGAAATCAAGAAAAACTGATGAAAATCAGCTGTAAAAATTAGACTATTCTTTTTTATTCATTTAAAAAAAAAACATTTAATAGAGGAAAACTGTGATCCTATCTCAATACCACTGAAGCTATTACTTTATTGTTTTTAAATAATTAGTAAAACAGAATTTGTACAAAAAAAAAAAAATTGAAATAGATCCAAAGGACTTATAAGTAACCATGTCTGTTCCAGCACATATCATCATTGGAATTTCTTTGAGTATTATGTCTTCAGTACAGGGGCCACAACAGGGGCCAGGACATGATCTACAGGGGCACAGGTCCCCGTTGGCCCCTGTCTAGAACCACCAATGTACAGCTTTCCACTTTTCAAACAAATGTAGGCGTCGTTTGGAAGTAAATCATGTCCTCTTTTCAACACATTTTTGCTCAGCGGGAAATTTTAGATTTTTTTACAGCTAGCTTTTGCTTTTTTCCCAAATTTTATTTTATTAGAATGTTTAGAAGTTCCCTTTTCATTCATATTTCTACCTGTTTACTCATCGGTGTGCCAGAGGGGAAATCATTCTTGATGCTTCTCAGCATAACATGGTGGTGAGTCTGACCCAGTGGAAAATTTTAAATAGGAGTTATGACGACGTTTGGACATAGAGAGTATTTTACCAATTCTATAATTTTAATATCTTGTTTTTTTATGTAAAATTTATTGTTTAATTTAAATAAAAAATAATAAAATTAGGGCTGAAACAATTAATCGATTAAATGGTTAACTGGAGTAAGGAGACTAAAACATGCCTTTAGGTGACAGAGCGAGTCATTATGTAAAAAAAATAAATAAAAAAGGTTATGTAAACATTTTGCATTTAAGATTAGAATCTTTTTATTTTTTTATTATAAGCTTTATTTCCACTTGGTTTAATTTAGTAAAAAAATCTTCCTTAAATAACCGTTAGCTATCTGATTATTAATCGAAAAAATAAACCAGATTATTGGCTTTGCAAAATAACTGCAAACAATAGTTGCAGTCCTAAATAAAATGTGAAAAAATAAAGCTTAGAAAATGAAATCTAGAAAAGCACAATCTACATTTCTCCCCAAACCTTTTGTTTTATTTCACACTTTCATTTTTAAAAATTGTTTATTTTGAAACGTGTTCTTTGCTCCTAATGAAGAAGGAACAAATTTCTCTCCATGGTGCAGTAGAGATAAAGCAAGCAAGCAAAGGCTGAGACATAAAGCTGGTCTGCAAAACATAAGGAAGTCAAACCACAGGATCCGTTTAGTGGAAGAGAAAAAACTAAAATCCAGGTTAGTAGAAGCTAACCTGCAGCTTCTGAATCCCTAAAATTGGGCGATTTGTGGAGCTTCCAGTCAGAAACACGACATCATTTTGGTTTTCATGCAGTGATGTTAACATCAAACCGATGGAGGGTCATTCATGGCATGAAACAAGCGGGGGTGGGGGGGTGGCTGCAGTGGCTCTGCTACTGCAAATCCAGGATTGGCTCCACAGAGTGCAGGGAGGCGGGGCATGCAGCAGAAAGACATGAACGAGGCCCCGCCAGATCCAGAGCGGCTCAGTGATTGAGGTGAATGTGCAGGACAGAGACAAGCAGGCGGTGGACATTTATTCACCACAATCATCCCCGATCAGCCAATCAGACGTCGCTCACACACACGCCTAACACACACACACACACCAGAGGAGCATCAGGATTGGAACATGAGTGACCCGCACACCCAGTTCCACCATGTGCAATTAACGAGTGACAGCCAGCTCATTGGTCAAATGAAACAGACACCATGGATTAAAACAACATGAAATCACAACAGTGCATCAATCAAGTGGCCATTATCAAAGTCAACTTACCAGCATTTTTTGAGAGGTTGACTGATCGACAAATGTTGCCAGAGTCACGGAAAACAAAACGAAACACAAATTACTAAAAGACAGAAACGTCCCTCTGAGTCAGAGAAATACAAAATGTGTTTAGAATCTAAAACATGGTGGGGGGGGGGTCAGCAGGAGGAGAGGAGGCTCTGACCCAAACGAGCTGAGACAGAAATAAGCTGGGAGATTATTATTCTACATAGGATCCAACTGCCAAGCGTAAAATAAAATGAAAACATGAAAAAAACAAAACAAAGTGAAGCTTTGGAACAATCGACTGATTAATAATTAAAATAACAAACTGTCCCTACAGGACAAACACAACCGGAGCCCCGTTTACACTACGCTTTTTAAACCGTTCTGAGATCGGTCTGAACACGGTGACCAAGATAACTGTTGAGAGTAAATGGCACTGTTGTCAGAAAATTTTTATTTCGCTTCTATTATATATTAATTTATCATATTTACTCACTATAAAAGTTTTCACTCAGTCTGTTTCTCTATCAAGGCCACACCATTCTCTGCAGGATATGTGTTTGTAGACCAGACAGAGCTTCTTCCCTTAACAAACCAGATTCTTTCTCAGGTTTATTCATAGCATGTTACTGTTTAACCAAAGTGTCTGTAATTTGTTTTGACTTTGACTACTTTTGCATTGTTGTAAGTAAGGAGGAACGCGAACGCTGCTCAGGCAGAACGGGGCTGATTACCATAAGTAGGGCTGTATGATGAACTGTTCTCTCTTTAAAAACATATGAATAAATGTGCCGACTGAGTGAAATCCATCGATCTCGTTTATTTAACTAGGGTGAATAGTTGAATACTTTTTTCGCACGACAACTGAACCGGACTGTGCCAGACACAACCCCAACCGCGCTAAACTGGTACTAGTTCATCAGTATCATTTCATCATCTGAATTGAGAAAGCTTCCTGGAGAGCGAAACGTCTTCAAACCTTGAAAACCAAGTCCAGTGGATCGTTTTTTTTCCTCCTAAACTTTTACAGAATGACCGTGACCTGGATGACTGAGAATCTCCACCAACATGTCCCATTTCTCCAATATATGATCTGTTACCAGAACTTAATTCCAGTTCCTTTAGGAAGAAAACTCAAACCTGATTAAAGTGCATAAAAACAAGAGAGATGGTAACAGCTGCGTTAAACAGAAGGCTGCCTTTTACTGCGCAGGGGATCCGGTTCTAACAGGTTCTCATAAAAACCACGCCACAGGCCGCAGCGAGTCAACAGAACACACTGCAGGAGAGCCTCTGAGGCCATCGGATTGTTAACGCTCATCTATGATCAGCATGGATCCATTCAGAGAAGGAAAATCTGCTAAAACTTCCAGGTTATGGAGAGAAATATGTTCCAATATTATTTACAGAAAAAAAAATGGATTTGAAAAGACTTTAATTAATCAAACTCAGTTTCCCCAGAAGACTTTGAAAAGGTTAGAAATATAACATTGGAAGAAAAATAAGCAAACTGCAAAAATATCGGTTGAACTTTTGAATATGAATTAATTTTTCCCCAAAATTTTTTTTGATTCAGTTTTTATAAAGTTCAATTTCTGAGACGCGTTTTCTTCAGATTTCCTTTAGAAAAAACTATATACGTATATTCAATATTATTGGAACCAATTTCTCCCCATACTGTTCTGACTGATGGTTCAGGCCAAACGACACCAAATCCAAACACGATGGAGAACAGCGGTCCCAGAGGACCTCCACGCCCCCGCGGCTCATTCCTGATTATCTGAACGTCTCTTCTGTGGAGGAAACTCCTGCATCATCAACCTTGTTCTCCTGCTGCTTGTTCCAATCAATGCTAACATGTGGTTTAGTGAGCAGAACCTAGATGGAGTCGTTGCTGGGGTGCAGCAGAACTGGGTCGCTTACCTTGCGCCCATCGCTGGCGTGACAGTTGACATTTAACGGCGTCAGCAGAGCCATCAGCTTCTCTTCGTTCCCACTTCTGCAAACACAGTGATCACCTGACATCAGCGCCACGGACCGTTTTCTCTTTGGCATTTCTGATGACATCATGCTACCACAGCGGCGCGTACGTTCCTGTTGGATCTGCTGCTGGGAACTGGACTCACCTTGCTGCTTCCAGAAGTTCATCCTTCTTGTATTCTCCTAAAGAAAAAGAAGATTAAAGAGAAACGAAGATCGATCACTTTGGGAGCCATTAGATCGACATTATTTTTTGGCTTTTCTTTGACGGATCAGAGTGCAGAAAGCAAAGATCAGACTGTTTTTCCCTCCATCCTCCTGGTTCCTGCAGGCTCAGGAGAGAAGTCTGCCTGCAGTTTCCTTTGGTAAATTATGTTTTTATTCACACCAAACCCCGACCATGTGGCATACTGGCTAAAGGGCTGAGTATCCTCCCGCAGCAGTGTGTGGCAGTTAGCTTGATGCAGATATTTTTGATTTCAGCCCAATATTGAAGCGTGGTCTGCGCTATGTTATTCCACGCCGCATCGCCAGAGGGCCAATCAGGAACTAGCTAGGATTGTGGGTGTCTGTGTGTCGGTTTGACGAGCTTGTTCGCCGTCTACAACCCCTAATCCAACGCCGGACGACACACAGTTCACCCGTGAGTGTTCCTTGTGGACACCGACCTGTGGCGCTGCAGTGTTTTGGGGCTTCGGGTTCAAACCAACAGACCGTCGTACAGAGCTACAAACTAGCGTCCTGCACGGTGTCTGGGATAGAGTCCGAGGTGAGCCAGGCGCTACAGCCAGAGTTTCTGCCATTAGGTACCAAACAGGAAATACGCATAGAGTAGAGCGGGTCCTGTCTGGGTTTGCGGTGCTGATTAACGCTAAATTCATTAAAGCACAGCAAACGTATTAGTTTAGGTATAAATAATGATCAATTGGTTTTTTCTTGCCAATCAGACTCTTCTTTTAACTTCTCATTCATTCTGGGGTCTGGTTCAACCACAGGAAATGTCTGCTGGGACAAACATATCAAAAACAACTGAAACAGCTGATGAGAGTTTAATTTCAGAGCTGATGGGGAGCCGTGCTGCAAGACGTCTCGATAAAAAAAACAAAAATCCCTTAATTCTGTACATCTAGAGTGAAAACATGATCCATTCAGGAGGTGGAACCTCATTTCAGAACCATCACTTTTTAAAATGAAGGATGCTCTGATCTTTTAACTCCGTTTTAAACCTGAAGCAATTCTTTAGTAAATTCAGATTTAAACTAATAAAAGGTTAAATTAAGGTGAAAAGGAGATTTTCTCTGTTTGGGATTCCTGTTTAGAACAGTTTGTGGCAATAAAATGACAGATTTCACCAAAGCCAACATGGCCGACCTGTTGCCATGTTTACTGAGCCGCTTAATCTTGGCGACACCACAGTTGCTCGTGAAACGTGGTCAGCTTCAGCCTGACCACTCTGCTCCAATTGCAGAGAACGCCAGACTGAGAACGCACTCAAATCCCCTGATGTTGTTCTCACACTTTACCCAGCATGCATCAGAGCAGACTCCTCAGTTTCTGAGATTGACAGCTGTCCCAGCATGCACTACAGCAGCAGCAACTTTCAATGGAGCCCATTGAAAGTTAAAAGTTCTTTGTTGTTTTGTTCAATAAAAGTGCGTTTTAAGATAAATTTGAGGCCAGAATATTATACTTTAAGGCATCACTATATGGTCCATTTACTGATTTAATGCGCACAATAATAATAATAAAAAAGTAAAACATTTCAGAAGTTGAGGACAGCGCAACCAGCGAGCTTCCAAAGCTAACGCAGCCAGGGCACGCATTCGCCTGCAGCAGCTCTCTGCATACAGTATGAGAAGGACCGCTGGCTCTGGATGGAGATTTTTTTATTTGCGAGTTTCGTCGTCTGTGACAAAATGTTCATTTGTGTTTATCTGACTGTGTCTATTATTATTCCCCCTAAATGAAAAAATTCAGAATTTATTATTATCTAGAGACTATTAATGCATCAGGAGGGAGAAACGCAGAGTCTGAACATCTAAGTAGCTTTGAATATGGTGATGCTCATCAGTACGCTGTGCTGTTCTAAATGAATACGATTATGCTGAGATGCTCTCTGTTCTCCCAGAGTCCACCTTTCCTGTGTTCTCAAGAGTATGTTCATGGTGAAAACACGAGTCTGTACTGGCGTTCTAGTGAATTGAGAAACGGCCGCGGTCTGCTCTGAACCAAAAACCTTTGCTCCAAAATACAAAAAACTAACAAACAGCCCTGAGCTCAAAAAATAATGTCTGTGTCAGAAAAGATCAAACAGCCTGACTCCAGCCTGCAGGGGAAACTAACAGGAGGTTTAAAAGTCAATAAGGAAGCGACCACGAGGCGCTGACCTGTAAGAACGGCTTTAGCCGAAGGGTCAGCCAGATCCAGAGCTGATTTTCCATCGGTGTTCCGGATGTTTGGGTCGGCTCCATGCTGGAGAAGCACTGTGTTAAAAGAAAGCAAAGTCAGCAGAACATCAGTGATTTAATGGGTCACTGCTTCATATTTCAGTCCCTCAGTCAGCAAAAAACAGCCTGTTAGGGAGAGAAACTTTATGCATGTCAAAAAGTAATGAGCTAAATTCAAACAGCACCATTCTTTAAACTAAAACTTATCTAAAAAGGTAAACATTGTGAAACAAAGCTCAGGGTCGGGGATCCTCACCGATGCACACGTCTATCTTCCCCTTGATGGCGGCCTCATGCAGCGGCGTGTAGTTCCAGTTATCCCTGGCGTTGGGGTCCGCTCCCTGACACAGGAGGAGGCTGACCACCTCTGCGTGTCCGAAGGAGCAGGCGTTGTGCAGCGGTATGAGTCCACCGTCATCCCTGGCGTGAACATTGGCACCGGTCTGCAAGAGATGCTCCACCACGTCTTTCCGACCGAAACCTAAACGCAGACAGAAGCTCAGCTCAGCAGCACGAACAACGACGGAGGATTAAATAAATTCAACTACAGTCTAAAACAGAAGATAAAGTGAAGGTTAACCTGAGCAGAGATAGGAGGAAAGTGGAGGAGCTGCTGAGAAAACAGGCAGAATAAACCTGTTCAACTTTGAAGTCACACACTTTTAAGTTATCAGCTCTGATCAAAGCAGATCATTTCCCCCTGGGATCATTTAAGTTTTTCTGAATCTAATGTCATGCAGATTTACACAGAAATCATTTTAATCACATTTGATTGGATAGAAAGCAATAAATAAAGACGCACTAAACCATCAAACAACCATTCAAACCTACTGGGGGAGTGGTAGCCTAGTGGTTAGTGCATAGAATCCTGAGGTTGTGAGTTCCAAACCCACCCCACAGGCTGCCATTCTGGCTCCATGAGCACAATGGCAGCCCACTGCTCCTCAAAGGGGGATCGGTTAAATGCATGAGATGATTTGTGAGATCAACAAACTTCAATTTATCTTATTTATTTGTTAGATTTAATTCATGTTAGCGTAAGTAAAATAACATATAAATAATACTCAGGATTTTTAATGCTAAAATAAATTCATACACATGTTTTTTTTTGTGTAATTAATCCCAAATTCGTCAATTCAAAATATTCAGATATGATCAATTATCAAAATGCATGACCAAGCTCTAAAAATGTCCAAACTGGCAAAAATTAATCTTTTACAAAAAAAAACAAAAAAAAAAAACAATTTGGCTGAGAATGGGAAATAATTTTACGAAAAAACCTGCAGTTTTTGTAAAAACTGTTATAGATGAAGTGTTTTGGTAATCCCAGCTAAATTAAAGCGTGTCTCTTTGTTGAGATGAGTTAATTCTCCTTTGTGAGATCAATAAAGTTCAATTTATTTTACTCTTATTTGTTGGATTCAATTTGTTAATTAACTACGATATAAATAATGCTCTGGATTTTTTATGCTAAGATAAATTCATATAGATATTTTCTAGATGTGTAATTAATGTGGAATTCAAATTAGAAGAAAGAAAAAAAAAACTAACAAGAAAAAAGGGTTTTTAATCATTGAATTGATCAATTTATCAAAACAAACTGTCCAAAAATAGGAGAAATGTATGACTAAACTCTAAAAAATGCCCAAAATGGTAAAACTGTCTCTACTATTACAAAAAAATAAAATTATTCGGCTGAGAACGGGAAATTATTTCAAAATAAAACTGCAGTTTTGGAAAAACTTTTATAAACGAAGAAGTGTTTTGGTAATCCCAGCTGAATTACAACTTCTTCTTTGCTGAGTTAATTTCTCTATTATGAGATTAATAACCTCGATTTAGTTTGTTTATTTATATGTTAAATTCAACACATGTTAATGTTACTTAAATACATTATTAATAATACTCGGGATTTTTTTAATCTGTTTAGATGGAGAAGTGTTTTGGTAATCCCAGCTGAATTATGGCTCTTTTATTTTTTATTTAAATTAGTTAAGTTCTCCTTTGTGAGATCAATAAAGTTCAATTAATTTTATTTCATTTGTTAGATTCAATTCATGTTAATGTTACTTGTATATGTTATAAATATTACTCGGGATTTTTAATGCCAACATAAATTCATATAGATATTGTTTAGATGCGTAATTAATGTTTAATTTGGTTTAGCAGGAAATAAAACAAACTTTTATTTTGGAAAAAAGGGTTTTTATCATTAAATAGATCGGTTTATCAAAACAAATTGTCCGAAAATAGGAGAAATATATGATGAGTATCTCTAACTGCATTTCCAAAATTGTGAAAATTAATCTACAGATTACAAAAAACTGACATTATTAAGCTGAGAACGGGAAATTATTTCACAATAAAACTGCAGTTCTAGATGGAGAAGTGTTTTGGTAATCCCAGCTGAATAACTGCTTGTTTTTCAGTTTTTTTTTTTAATCTGTTTTGTTTTCAAAATGTTTGCTAACCGAGGAGAGCAACAGACTGGCTGGTGAGACAAGAAGCCAAAACGGAGCATAGGTGTAATAAAGCGGATAAAAGCAGCCTTAGTGTCCGAGCAGAGGGCAGCTAGCTGCCTGTAGCCGTTAGCTTACCCGCAGCGAAGTGCAGCGGCGTAGATTTTCTTCCAGCCATGTCCTTCGCGTTCACGTTCACCGAATCCACCAGCCTCTTAACGCGGGACACGTCTCCGTTCCGACAGGCCTCGAACAGCTCCCTGAACGCCCCGCCGACTCCGCTGCTGCCGTCGGTGGGGCTCGTAGCTCCGGATCCAGGGCTCGATACGCTGCTGCTGCCTCCGCCTGATGTGGTGGACGTAGAGCTCGCGCTGCTCGCAAGAACCGACACAGGAAGGTCCGGGGAGGCCAGAGCCGCATCGACCCCTCCGCTACACTCCCGTTCGCCCTCCGACGAACCGACGGCCGGAGACGGCAGAGCCATAGGCGGGGAGGGCGCGGAAGCCCCGGACAGAGCGCCGTTCCTCGGTGGAGATTGTAACGAAGTCTGCTGCTGCTGCGAAGAGCGACGAGAGACCGCCATTACAGCAGCTCCGAGGCGACGACGAAATCTGCTCCTCGTTTCCGGTGAAAGTCCGCCAGCTTCCGGTCAGCTGTTTACCTAACAGTCAGAGAGGAAAAAAAACTGTTAAACTGTTCATCCCACTTTTAGTTCATTACTGCAGGGATTGATGTTTAAGAAGGATTTAAATATATTTATGTTCAAAAATAAAACTCATTAAATGCCACATTTTTATTTTACCTGATCAAGAAGCCATACATATGACATTTAAAATATAATAATCCTATGTAAAAAAAAAATAACTTATTAAAAAACAATATGTTCAAATTATATAAAGTATACACAACCCTGCAGATGTTTCCATAAAATACTGATATAATACTTAATCCAGCCACAAGATGGCAGCAAATCGCAGAAAACCTTTAAAATGGAGGTAATTGTAGGATTAGGGCCACTGGAAAAAAAAAGTTAACTGATTTTTACATATTATTTCAGTTTAATATGGGGGGAAAAGGCAAAATTCTGACTTTTTTCCTCAGAATTCTGACTTTTTTCTCAAAGTTCTGACTTAAATCTCAGAATTGTGGATCTTAATGTAGATGGGCACCATGAAGGCAGAGATGTGGAGCACTCAGCTTCACTGACAAAAACAGACATGGCTACAGCTTAGATGCTAACATGTTTGTTAGCTATTAGAATTCAGATCAAAATGACCTGAGATTAAAATCAGAATTTTGAGATTAAAATTAGAATATGATTTTTGTTTCTTACCTAAAGCCCACGATCCCTTTGAAGTTTTCTATTTTTAGCTTCCTCAGAAGGTTTAAACTTTTTCTTTTCCTCACCATGACCAGTAGTGGATCTTCCAGTACAACAGTAGAGCTAAAGCCTTAGCGCCATCACTGTATAAGAGCCTGTGGCCATAAAGCCATACCTTCTTCCAGGTTACATGACCTGGCCAATAAAGGTGCGTCTTCTCCGAACTTACATCGTCGGTATTTAAAGAGGGGATCCCCACTCATTGATGGTGTCAAGCGCTGTATATTGGCCTGAGGAATCATTTAAAATAACTTATATGTGTGGATTCTTTAGCTCACAAAGTCTACGGTGTGTCTTTAACATGAGAAGGTTCTGCTGGTACCGGCCTGTTAGGTTCTGTTAAACTCTCTCAACTCTGACTACGGCAGATATGAGAACATCTGAAGGTGGCAGCCTGGGGAGAAGATGCAGTGAGGATGAACTTGAAGGTTCCAGCACGTTTCCCTGAGGTGCACCCGAGCAGCAGACCTGTTAGACAGACAGCCCTATGGTCTATTATACTGCCTGTGAAGTGATGCAGTATCTACTGGGACAGATGGAGGTCCAGGCTTCTCCAGGAAAATCAGAGCTTGGTGCAGCACATTGAAGGCGATGACCTCACAGGGTTAGGATTTGGTTCTAGGTATCTCTAAACTGCAGCCAGATGTTGCTTCGCTGTGTTGGTGTCACACATCCTTGAGGAACCCCAGGTTCCAGTGCACAGGAAAAAAAAATCAAAATCTAGACAAAGTATTTTTTTCTTAAAATAATTGCATTTGCTCTTGGAATTGAGGAGGCAAAGGAGCCATTTTGCCAATGGAACAAGACAACTTTCACTTAAAATAAGAAAAGACAATTGAAATGTCTTCTTTCAAGTACATATTATCTAATTATCTTATTTTAAAAGTAAAAATACTCATTTAATTGGCAAAATATCTCATTTACTTCCTCAAATTAAGGTTAAATACACTTAATTTAAGACATTTTTACTTATTTCTACATCATTTTTCAAGTGTGAGGCTGAATCCCAAACCACTTCCTCCTTAACTATCAAGTGTCACTCGCAGTAAAGTCACATTCACAGCTGGGGAAGTTATCTGAATTGTACGTGGGGGGTTAAACATGAATGGGACGACCTCTTCCCCCCAATTAAGCCAGCTCGTTTCGAACTGCAGAAATTAATGGTTGTGCACTGGAAAAATGATCTAAAAATAAGTAAAAATTTCTTAAATTGAGTGTATTTACCCTTAATTTGAGTAGATAAATGAGGTGGTTTGCCAATGGAATTAATATTTTTACTCTTAAAATAAGATAATTAGATAAAATGCACTAGAAATAAGACAATGCAAGTGTGTTTTCTTATTTTAAATGTAAATTGTCTTGTTCCATTGGCAAAATGTCACTTTTACCTCCTCAATCCAAGAACAAATGCACCTATTTTAAGAAAAAAATTAGATTTTGATTTTTTCCAGTGTGGAGAAACCAGTTTTTCTACACAAGGTAAAAAAGAAAAAGAAAACAAAAGGGGCTAGGTCGAGGTTGAGTTGGATCAATATCTGGTGGAGTGAGAGGGAAAAGATATTGTGTGTGAAATTTCTGAGAGATTATAGTTGAAACAAGAAAAAAAAAAATCCTAATGTGTGGATCCGCAGATTATGCACTGCAAAAACAATCCAGAAATACGTAAATATATCTTAAATTAAGTGCATTTACACTTAATTTGAGTAAGTAAATAAGATGATTTTCCAATGGAATGAGTATTTTTACTCTTATAAGATAATTAGATAGAATGCACTTGAAATAAGACAAAGTAATTGTTTTTTCTTATTTTAAATGTAAATTGTCTTGTTCCATTGGCAGTGTCTCACTTCCCTCCTCAACTAAATAGAAAATGCACTTATTTTAAGTGAAAATGGCTTATTTAGAGTTACATTTTTTGCAGTGTGTTTGCATATCCTCCCATGAATCTACAGGTTTTGATCTTCAGCATATGCTCTGCTAGCTTATAAAGGCTACACTGGAAAAAAATCGAAATCTAGATAAGTCATTTTTTCTTAAAATAAATGCATTTGTTCTTGAATTGAGGAGGTAAAAGAGACATTTTGCCAATAGAACAAGACAATTTACTCTAAAAATAAGAAAACACAATTGCTTTGTCTTATTTCAAGTGCATTTTATCTAAATATCCTATTTTAAGAGTAAAAATACTCATTCCACTGGCAAAATATCTAATTTACCTACTCAAATTAAGGGTAAATACACTTAATTTAAAATTTTTTACTTATTACTTGATCGTTTTTCCAGTGTAACACACTAAAATGTTTGTGTTTCCACTCAGTTAGTTCACATATTATAATTGCTCCTGGTTTGTGCATCAGCTTTGCTCCTGCAGTCAAGTTTGAAGTGTGTTTTTATAAACCTTTTGAAGATCAGGTAAAAAGTTGCATGATGTAATGTTAAATGGGGGCCATTTATCCAATTAAACATTTTTATTGGAAGTTTTTAAGCATTTCAAATTCAATTTGCACTGATATTTTCATTTAATTACAGAAATAATGAACCTCTCATTGTAAAAAAAATACTGTATTTAAGTATTAATAAAGCTTTTATTGTAAAATACTTTGCTGATGTCTTTTTGTCATCTTTTAACTCCATCTTTTAAGTCCTGTAGAATGCAGGGGAACGGATGAAAGTTCCTATGAGCTCCGCCTTTCCGTCTGACCTTCCGGCGTCTCGTTCTGCTTCTCGGCGTCATGATTGCTGCCCTGCTGTCTCCTTCTGGACCATCTGCCTGCTGTGTCTCTGGGAGCGTCCTCCCATTCGGCTCCAACGCTCAGGCTGACGTTTTTGTCACAAATATCCTGAGCAATGTTCTAATAAAGGCGGCTGAATATTCATTAACATGGAGCCCCCCCCAGGAAGACAGCTGGGAGCTCAGACCTGATGTCAGGAAACTGAAAGAAGACCTTTAGTCTTTATTAAACAGTTTTCCTTTGGTTTTTCTGATCTATTTTTTCTATTTTGAATAAAAAAATACCATCAAATGTTATCCCCTCATTTCCCTTCTTTTCATCTTTTTTATTCTTGTTCTTAAAACAAGAACAAAAACTTAAATGTGTCTCAAATGTTGTAACCTCCCCCATAATTCTTTATCTGATGTCTTCTCTAGGAGAGTTTAAGTCTCAACACAAATTTCTGCGGCCATTAGCGAACCTCCTGTTATTCCCTCCTATTCACTGCTGTATTCATTTATAATTTCAATTTAATTCTATTCAGTGTATTTCTATAGCTCCAATTCCAATCATGTCATCTCAGGTCACTTTCCAGTTCACCAGATCATCCAGTCAGATTGATTCAAAGTTTTCTATCTAAGGAAAACCAGCTGATTGCATCGACTCATTGACTCTTCAGCAATCCTCACACTAAGCATGCTTGTAGCGACAGTGGAGAGGAAAAACTCCCTTTGAACAGGAAGAAACCTCCAGCAGAACCAGGCTCAGTGTGGCTGGCCATCTGCTGAGGTCATTCACTGGGGTTCAAGGAGACAGAAGCAGACATTTCCATAACTCACCTAATGGTGAGATCAGTGATATTATCATCAACTCTCTGTGAGCTTCAGCAATCATTTTTTTTTTTTGCTTTAAAGTGGGAGCGGAATAAATGACCTGCAGGTTTTCAGAGCTGCAAATTAAACACATCATGCAGTCTGTATTGATGATGAAAGTCTTTCTACTGACAGCGAAGCTGAAAACCACTGAGAGTTGGTTTTATTAACTTTATATATCCAACTTGTTCTCATATATTCATGTTTACAATTAGAGCGCTATTGGTTGTGATCAGAAGCTCAGAAACTTTGTTTAGTTGACCTTTATCTTCATGCTGCGGACTCCTTCATGCACGGCTTGCTAAGGTGATTCCACAGTGAGACCTCATCTGCATACCCCAAACACTCCCACTGGGATGAAGCTTTAAACTCTGATTTAATCAAAGGTCGATTTTCCAGATCGGTCAAACTGATAAAAGCAGACCCAGCCTCCTGCTGTCTAGTTATTACTGGAAAATGTTCACCAGCAGTTAGATGGCCTCCATCTTTCCTCATAAATACTGGGGAATTATCCACATAAACAGGTAAAAAACCTGGGTTTAAACTGCTGACTGTTAAGGTTGATTTAAATAGCTGTTGACTTCAGAGGGTGCTGCTGGTTAATGGAGCTTCTTTAGTTTTATTTGCCTATATTGTTTAGACCTTAACATTTGATTCTTGGGTTTTCTTTGGTGGATCATGGATCCTTTATTTTTACTTCTTCATTTTGCAAGAAATCTTCCCTTTCTCTTCTAATCTTCATTCAGTTATCAGAATCAGAAATACTTTAATAATCCCAGAGGGAAATCTTGAAACTTTTGTTAATGCTTCCAGTTGTTAGTTTAGTATATATATATATATATATATATATATATATATATATATATATATATATATATATATATATATATATATATACACACATCCAACTACACAAGATAATAAAGATAAAAATAAAAAAAGAGATAAAATATATATAGGTAAATATATATATATATATATATATATATATATATATATATATATATATATTTATATTATTTATATATATATATGGATGCTTTTTATATATATGTATATATATATATATATATATATATATATGGTATATAGTATATATATACAGCATATATATATATTAGGCAAGTATATATATATATAAAAATATATATATACATACATACATATTACATATATATATATAAAAAACAAATACCTTCTTTGGAGTGAAAACAAAAATAACTTCTTTGGAGTGAAAAACAAAAATATCTCTTTTGGAGCAACCAAAAATAACGGAAGAGATACGGAAGAGGATTAGGGCCACTGAAAAACAAAAAGTAAACTTATTTTAAATTTACTGCTAAACATAGGGGAACAAAAGTCAGAATTCTGAGATTAAAAGTCAGAATTCTTTTTTTTCCTTCAGAATTCTGACTTTTTTCTCTTTCAGAATTTCGAGCACAGAATTTGACTTTTTCTCAGAATTTTGAGAAAAGTCAGAATTCGATGTCTCTTAACCGTGAATTCTGACTTTAATCTCAGAATTCTGATTCTTTTTTAATTTCCAGAATTTGACTGAATTCTGACAATAAAAAAGTCAGAATTCTGAGAGTAAAGTCAGAATTTCCTTATAAGTGCCGACTTCTTCATAGAAACAACACTGGAAACAAAATAAAAATCAGTAACCTTTTTTTTTTTTCAGTGGCCCTAATCCTCTTCCGTAAAATGTGGCTAATTGATATCATATGTTATGTTTAAATTTCTCCACTTGCTTCTCTGCTAATTTTAATGCAGCACTTTGCGTGTGTCTCACCAACATGGGGAATAACTGCAACGATCTGATTGGATGTAAGTTGCTGCAGAGGCTTTAGAACAACATGCCCTTCCAAATAGAAATCTACATGGGTTTCAACCATTTAATAATGTAAATAATCATTTTGGATGTTTATGTGTTTTTTTAATCAAATAATATACAGTAAAATGAAACACAACTTTTTAGATATATTTTACCATATGAACTAATTTATTGACTTTTTATTTTAAGCATTTATTGTTGTTTTTATTAACACTTTGGTGGCTCTGTTAACCTCTGGGTTATTCCTACACACCAGAAGTCTGGACTAGAAGTCGGTTAAAGTTGATAGAAACTAGTTTAACTCCTCAGACACTCGCACACTCTCCTTCTGTAGTGTTTGCCAGGTCCACTAATGCTAATGCTAATGCTAATCATACCAAACATTTAAATAACCAGTTCAGATAAAGAGCAGAAAACTCAACATGGCTTCAGAGCCTCTTTTCTTCTGTAACTTGACACCTTGACCTGAATCTTTGCTCACCTTGGTTTGCTTCTTTGTGAAGGTATTGATCAACTCTATCAACTACACAATCCAAACTATATATATATATATATATATAGTATTATATCCTTAATATCTATAGTAAATAATGCTTTTATTCTGCACCACACTAGAAATTCTGTTTTCATGTGAAAGTTTTAGCTAAATTTGAATTTTAAAATGTTTCTTTAATTTTTATTGTTTTTAAACTTAAACGAAATCCCTTTTTTTATTCTCTAAGCTTTTTTTTGTCATGTTGTGACGTATATATCTGAGCCACGTGAAGAACACGACTCAGGAGATTCAAAAAAGATTGCAAAATTATACAAACAGAAAGAGCACAAAATCCTTTAGATTTATTAACGTGAGGAAAATAAAGTGCAAAGCTTTTATGTCTGAGCCTCAAACACTGCTCTTTCTGTTAGTTTAAAACATCAAGCTGTCCGTTTAATTAGAAATGCAATCATTTTACAGCTAAAAGCATCAGATCAATAGGTTATTTTCTCCTCTGAGAACCTGAAGCCATTTCTGCAAACAGCTGAAGA
Source organism: Cyprinodon brontotheroides (assembly GCA_018398635.1). Classification (NCBI taxonomy): domain Eukaryota; kingdom Metazoa; phylum Chordata; class Actinopteri; order Cyprinodontiformes; family Cyprinodontidae; genus Cyprinodon; species Cyprinodon brontotheroides. The sequence goes on from JAGKQL010000038.1 coordinate 931,752, forward strand.
TGTTTAGCAGGATCCTGCCCTCCTCTGCCTGCTGCAGCTTTGATCCATCTCCTGTGGTCTTTGTGGAACATAAGAGGCTGAGACGGCGTGGACAGACAGCCACATCCAACCACTCTCAGCCTCGGCGTGTAGTAAAAGCCTTGAACAGAGATGCTCTTAGCACGCTTCAGTGGACACGATCTAAAATATCTTTTAAAAGAAGCCTTTCTGGGTTTTTCTTTATTCTAAAAGTGAGGCCATAGCGTCACAGAGAGGGCCGCAGCGTGGACTGGAGATCTGTGTCTTTCATTATTGATAGTAATGCTGGTTCTGCAGACCCAGTAACCGGCTGGAACAGGTTTGGGGAGGACATGCTCGCTGAGGTCTTCAGATCCTGAGAAGTAGCTGCTGTTTGTTTTTTTATTCCTCTCTGATGCTCTGACCTTGGACTGAATCTGCTGGGACCATTATAGGGAGCCATAATGGACTTAAAATGGTTCAGAGATGTCCTCAGACAGGTTATTGGTTAGCAGTAGTTCTCTAAAGTCATTACCGATGCCTTTCCATCTTGGTTTTTGTGGTGAAACACCTTTAAACAGAAACTCCAGCCTTTCTAGAGTCACATTTAGAGTCGTTCATTTATGATTGGTTTATTTCCCAGCGTAATTCTCCTTCCCCCCCATGTTTCCCGCTTTGGTTTGTTTTTATTTATGATCTTCTTTTTATGTTGATTTTATGTTTTATTATCAAACATCTCTCATATTTGCTCCGCTTTTCCTCCAAATGACCTTTTTTTGGGTTTTCTACAACCTCTGCCAAATTCTGCTGCTTTTATTGATGCATTTAATCAGCAGCCTCTATGCATAAAAGGAAGATTTTTCAATTCAAAATGTCAGAAATAGCGTTAAGTTCCAGGTTTTATACAGTAGCCCAACAAAGCCTTGTTGTTGTTTTGAAAAAATGCAAATTGGACCAAGGGGTTCGCCCCTTTGGAATTGGAGTCATTTGGCTTCTTTTGTTAGACTGCAAAACCCCTAACCTGACTCCGCCAGATGGATTTGCTCCGCATATCCACCACCCAAACCAAATAAACCAGAAACAAACCAATCCTAAACACCAACAACTATAAATGCTTCCTACTTGGTTTATAATCTGAGCAGAGAAAAACGAGATTGTGATCTGATTTCCCAAGAGAAGGTCTTACTTCAGAGATGTAGGAGTTCTTTAACCTGACTCCGCCAGATGGATTTGCTCCGCATATCCATCTGGAAACCTTCCGTTGAAGTAATTTTGGGAAGGGGTGAAAATACTGGTTAGCTGATTGGCCTATGTTGGTGATAGACGGGCCAAATAAACCAATCAGATCAACGAAGCATATGGCATTACTAACAGCCAGGCTACTCTTGCCTCAGTGGGGAGAAGAGCAAAAACATCTTTTCCTCTGAGAAAAGCCTCCAGAGCAGTGTTTTGCTCTTCTTTCAGTGAAGAAATACTCTGTAATTCCGATAAAACTTGCTCGATAGCCACGCTAACGCTAGTTTCATCGGCTGAAGCCGCCATGTTCTTTAGACTGAACTGTCGCGCTTCTCGTTGCGTCACACCTCAACCCGCCTCAAAGCCAACGCTGATTGGACGTTGGTTTGGTGAACGGCTCCAAATTTTCTTCAACGGAGAGTCTCCAGACTGATCTGCGAGTGAAACCTTGAAAGCTCGCGAGATCAGGATGGTCTCACGAGGCTACAAAACCCCATACCTGTCTATGTCTCTGACATAGACGCTTTGTTGGGCTGCTGCATAAAACCTGAAACTCTACGCTATTTCTGAGCATTTTAGAAATTAAAAGCTTCTTTGAATGTGAAGAGAGAAACGCTTTCAAACTTAAACAAAGCTAAAAAGTCCAGTGGATCGCTTAAATTTTCTTTTTGGAAATGACCTAAGTGAATTCATCTCACCAGCACATGCATGTAAAAACATCTTTCTAGGCTCTACATTTCCTAGCTGCAGTAACCCCTTCAAGCAAAGAGATGGATATAATTTGTTTAGACAGGTTCTCTGATCCTGACGGCCTCCATCCCTGTAATTAACCGAGCCGGTGCTCTAAAGGTCCTTTGAATAATCACTCTGTAATTGTCCCGTTCAGCAGCACCTCTGCTGATTGACGGCTCAGACGCCTCATGCATGAGGGGATCCAATCTCAGTATAACAAGAAACAAATATTTTTCCCCAACATACGTCACATAAAACCAGTGGAAATATGAGTTTTTTTACTCTGGCTGTTTCTGTAACTTCTTTCAAATACTTGAATAAGACAGAAAACACTGGTGAGAGGATTTTAAAATGAACAAAATCAACTATCTAACCGCAGTAAAGTTCAGCCTCTCCGCTACAGAAAGTCTTAATGGGCTTCACGTTTTCTTTTAAAATCACATTAAACTCCTTCATCCAAACAAATCAAAGAAAGTGAGAGGTGAGGCTTTGCTTCCAAATCTGGGTCCTTTTCTCTGTTTGGTCTGAAGATGAGGTTCTGTTTGCACAGCATTAAGGATCTGAGGGATTCTGACTGGTTTCTGCTGCAATGACGCAGAGCCACGCAGCCTGACATCACAGAGCGTAACCTGAGGAAAACCTCAGGTGTAAACACAGAGGTTTGGTGGGAAAGGACAAGGTCAGAGTGTCGCTGAAACCGCAACCCTAAGGGGGCTCCACATGGCAGCCAGGAGGTCTGCCGTTCAGGAACAACCTGAAAACATAATGCCTAGACTAAATACCAGAAAAACCAAAAAGGAAATCAGCTCTGATGGACAGACGTCTGCAGAGGAGGAACACTGGGAAATAAAACCTCCTTCCAGGGGTTTCAGATCAGAAATTCCCAGCCATCCACGGCTCTCGGTCTTCAGCACAGGGCAACTTACGTCCTCTAAACTGGAGAAAACATGAGATTGTTAACCTAACTTTCTGAACCATAGTGATGATGCAGCAGATTAAGTTCTGCATATATCAAAAATCTGATGAATCACAGTCTGCTGAGAACGGTGCCGCCTGGAGCAACTCAGGTCTGACCCGTTTTACACACTGCAAAAACGATCAAGAAATGAAGTAAATATCAATGTAAATTAATTGTATTCAGCCTTGATTTCAGTATGATTTCTGGAAATGGAGCGGGTATTTTTACTCTTAAAATAAGATAATTAGATAATATGCACTTCAAATAAGACAATGCAACTGTGTTTTCTTATTCTAAATGTAAATTGTCTTTCTCCTCAATTCAAAATTGACTTATTTGAAGAAAAAAATACTAAATCAAGGTAGATCAGCTGCAGCTTTCAGGTGAATGCATGATGGTTCGATCCCACCTGCAGCCTGGAAACATGCCTATTCCTCTCAGCATAAATGTTTCTGAGCTTATGCTTCATTTTTCGTTAAGAAGGCTCCAGCTGAGTCAAACATCTTGTTCAGAGAAGCAAAGACATTTTCACTGCTGTTTGGATAAACAACCTGCAAACATCTTCAACATGTCTCCTCTTCTGCTGGAGGATCGTGTTGAGTTTCAGCATCAGACGCAGAAGGGAGGGAAATAAACCTCTGACTTCTCAGGTGCATTAATATTAAAAACTCTTGTCTGCACAATACAGAAGAATCTCAGCCTGTTTCAACCCCTTCAGTAATTCACCCTGTTCAATCTTTGCTCTCTCTGCATCTCCTCCTAAAGTCCTCAGTCCTCGGCGCTCAGAGAGGAGCTGAGCAGAGAGGAGGCACAGAGAGGCAGAAACTGGTTGCTGGTTTAGGAGGGAAGTTTCTGCTTCGGGGCCCGAAGAGCCTCATCAACTTCATCTTTATCTCTGTCTTTAAAGGGATTAGAAATATATCCTAATATATTAGAAATATATTCTGATTTTGAAATACATTGGCTATTGTGCAGAGCATAAAGAAATGTTTCTCTTTGATTTTCTACATATAATAGAGAAAAGAAGACTGCTGTGATGATCGCAGCCCCGGTTGCTGATCTAATCACTCACTTCATTCACCTGCCGTTCCCTCGCCGTTCTCTGATTGTCATTCATCTTATTCACCTGCTCCCTCTGCTTTATGTTCGGTCCAGCACAGCTATCACGGCCAGATAGTTATTCTCAGGTTTTCATGTTAGTTATCCATGTTTCCTCTGTGTCGTTTAGTTTTTGTTTAGTCCTTGGTTCATGTTTCTGTCCATGGAGGCCAGTGGAGTGAGATTGTTTGGTGTCATGGTTTTGGTTCTGTTCAAGTTTTATCTCTGAGTTTTTATTGGTTTTATTACCATTTTGTGTTATTCTAGTCATTTTTGATTGTATTTGACTTCTGAGGAATTTCTGGTTTGCCCTCTTGTGTCAGTCTCCTTTTTCCCTAGCTCCCTTCTTGCCTCCTCCATTCACATATGCTCCCAATCTGCTAATTAGCCTGGTCTTTGTTTCTCTCTCCGATATATTCTCCTCTGCTGGGTCCATTGTTGGCTGGTTTGTACTGTCAGGTTTGGTGGAGGTTTGACAGGACCAAAATGCAGAGACTGAAGCTGAAGTGATTTCTTGAAGATTTTCTTAAAAAAGGGCAACAGAAGCAAAAATCCAAAAACGTAAATCTACAAAATCCACAAAAATGAGAACTAGGGATACTCACAACAAGGGGGCAAAGAAATGATGACAAACTAGCTAAGAGTGACTGAACAGAAGGAGAATATATGGGAGAGAGAAACAAAGACCAGGCTAATTAGCAAATTGGGAGCAGGTGTGAATATAGGAGGCAAGAAGGGAGCTAGAGAAAAGGAGACTGACACAGGAGCACAAACAAGAAATATTTAAGAGCTCCTATCTAATCAATAATAAGTAGAACACAAAATGGAAATAAGACCAATGAAAACCCAGAGATAAAACTTGAACAGAACCAAAACCATGACAGTTTAGTGTTTGTCTCCTGTCTTCTGATGGTGTCCCGGCTCTTCGCTGAGCCCGTTTCGGCTCGGCGTGTGGGAGAGGCCAGTTTTCATTCCTGTAATCCTGGCTCCTAGGAATGGAATACAGTTTAAAGTTCTGCAGTTCTCCAGGTACCATGTCTTGTCTCTGTCCTCTCAAGAGTCTCTGTCTTTAGAAAAGGCTGACATTTAAAGGAAAGAATCTGGTCCTTAAAGTTAATCATTGGATCATTATTATCCTGAAGCTGATGCTTACGCAATGATTTAGTGAATTTAGCTTTTAATCAGTAAGTAAAAATAATAATTTTAGATTCGTCACTGATTCTGGGAGGCGGCCATTTTGCCCAAATATAGTAACCCCTCCCTCCTGCCATCTTCCAGCAGTGACGTCGCGGTGCGGTAAGCCTAAGCGCC
>JAGKQL010000038.1:958146-978296 GCA_018398635.1 Cyprinodon brontotheroides
CAGAATCTACTCACCTCAACTCTCCAGCGGCAGCCATTGTTGTTGTCGCCGATGCGCTTTGGTGACTTAAGTTCTAAGTTCGGAATGGCATCCAGGCTAAGAAATCCGGCCTGGGGCTGGAATAATTTAATCCCTGCAGAACACGGGCACTAAGGCGTCAGAGGCTAATTTCTAATTGCTTAAGCCCACGAGCATACACTGTCACGACATTTTTCGGTTTGTTTGCACAAAGCTACAGCTCACACAATACGACGAAACCACACAAAAGACTTTAAAGTTCACAGCTCACTAATGTATCTTCTCATTTAAAATAGCGACCGGCCTCTACGATGCGAGTCAGCGCTACTTGGACTGGGTATCGCGGTGGAAGCTAAACCATTATTAAAAGAGGAACATGAAGCTCACCTAGGGTGAGGCGCGCGGCCTTGGATATTTGGGCAATTTAGTGCTAAAAGCCCTAAACGAAAGGGAGACGACGTATTTGGACAAGAGACATGGCTGAGCAAACATTGTGGCTCACCTACGGTCTGAAACAATTTTCAGAAAAAGAACTTCCATTTCACTTACACCCCGCCATGCTGCTGAGGTTTTCCTTTTGAGAGGAAGAAAAAGAATCCTTGTTTGCCCACTGAGCGATTTGCCCACGACCACCTTAAGATGGCCGACTGAATTTCAAACATGTTTGGTTTTCTCCCAACCTTACGATTCCTGATGGGGAGGTGGTCGTGAGAGGCAGATCGGCCCTTGTTACCCCCGTACACTTACACTACACTACGCACCATCAGGCTGAAAGTTGGCCCGATCGGAAAATTCTTACACAGCTGGAGAATCCGCCCGTAAATGGCAAAAATATTTATACAGCTTTATGAATCAGAAGTGGAAGCAAATCATCAAACCAGCAACATCGTCTCGTTACCTAAAACTTAAACACGGGATTATTTACAGAATTACACATAGGCCGCCATGACTTATAAATCCTCTCCTACTGTTGTGGTATTGAAGGATGTAATCAGTTTTAACACAAACCAATCATCTCGTAATCATGAGAAAACGGCTTTCGTTATCTTTAGATAATGATAAAATTCACTTGTTTTCTCGAGAAATCCACAATGAAAAAGTATCAAGAGGGAGACGAACCTGTGGGCTTCCGTTGTACAAAAGGGTACAAAATAATCAACAATGATTTTAACTGGAAAGCCGGATAAAGGTTTAATCAGAGCGGGCTTGAAGGAAGGGAGAATGTGCACGGTATGCAAAGGGAAAAGCACTGCTTGCATAAAGATTACAGCGCCCCTCTCAGGTCAGGAAGCGCCATGTGGTTCCTCATGGTGATGCTGAGAGCTGGATGCTGCAGTGGGGTGTCCCGGACGCCTACGGTCGAACGGCTCGGCAGGAGTGGCAGCAGGCCTTGCTGTAGTACCAGTGGCTGCAGAGGTTGACCTTCAGAGCCAGCAGGCAGTTGGTGGAGGGTCGGTCCTGGCAGCTCTCATCTGGATTAGGGGCGTAAACAAACCATCAATTAATGATTGTCAATTTAGGGTTCATTAGGTTAAAATTTGTTCCGTCTGATTGACAGAAAACATCGGCTTGGATGGAATTTCTTTCACTTGCAATGTTGTCCACTAGAGGGCACCGCTGTCCTGTAATGCTACGTACAGACCGCACGGAGCAGAAGCAGCAAAAACAGCTTCATTTTTTATGCTTGTAAAAGTTTAGTTCTGACGCGCGGCTGAAGCATCTTTGCTGCTCTGGCTGCGCGGTAAACCAGTGAGTCTGATGCGCGTTGGGCGGAGCTACCCTATCCTTTCTTTGCCAGTAACAATGGTGGATGAAATCGAGAGACTCGCTGGGCTTATTTTAATGAATAAAGCTAGAGAACACCTTTGTCGGGCGCGTCTTCTACCTATTTGGATTCACAAGATAATTCAAAGCCGCTCGGTTTGTGGAGAGTTTCACCATCTACTTCAGGAACTCAGAGCCGACGAGGGTCGCTTCCAGCGCTACCGTCGTCTCACCCCGAACCCAGTTTGACGACCTGCCGTCCCAAAAGTTACATTTTTCCAACTCCAGCAGCTGCTGCTTCTGAAGCGCGTCAGATGCTCAGAAGTTCGTGAGGCTCTGCAGCACATTTCGTGCAGCAGAACCTTTCGCTGCACCTTGATGCACGTCAACTATTGACTTTGCATGTAAACTAGCTGCTTCTGCTGCTTCTTCAGCGTGCGGTCTGAACGTTGCATCAGTGTAGCCTCACATGTGTTTGCAAGACAAGTAAAGCCAGAGCAGAAGCTCCAACTTGTAGCTCCTACTCTTTCACCTTTCATGGGGTCAACAGTTATATGGCTTAGTTTTTGTGCCACAGTAAGAGTCTGAGTTCGCAGTGAGACTGATGGACAGCTTTTATACTCCCACCTTGCTCAAGATCAGTCTGCCGCACTCCCCACTCTGACCAAGTCTGCTTTGCCACCTATGCTCCTACTTCACTCCTTTACTTTGTGTTGGCCCGATCCCTGCTCGTTCAATCAGCTTCATCTCTGTGATCGTGTTTGTTAGAGTTGAGCATGCAGCAGAAACGTACTGAGCGAACGGGGCAGAGTGTAAACTCAGCACATCAGTCTCACTAGTTGCTCAGAACGGTAACTGCGTGTCTAGGTCAGTGGCACAAAAATACGGCATGTAGTTACAACTCTTTCACGGATAGGAAAGCGGCTCAAGGCTGCCGTGCTGAATTCAGACAGCCTTCAGCCTAACAGATGTCTTTACATGATGGACACACACGTTGATGATGCTTGTCAAACTGGGACTACAGCCTTCTGAAAAAACAGCAAGAGAAAACAGCTCTCCACCACACAATCGCATGTGTCACACAGAGTAGATGTCATAAAATAATGTGCATTTGTTAAACTCTCTGAGGTTGGCCTCCTGTCAAGCAAAGGTTTGTGGGAAACCATAAAGCTCCCAACAGTTGCTAGGGACATCCCCATGCTAACTACAATGGTGCTAGGAAGCCTCCTGCTTCCTGATCTTTGTGCTTTCTACCAGGACTATTCGGACAGCACTTATTACGACAACCAAATGCACTTCTGTTGTGGCATAAGTGTCCTTACCGATGTAAGGAATTCATAAATGGATTAATTATTTCCACTGTTCGATGGCGAAGAGGGTGCAGAATTAACCTTGTGTGGTCCTGTTTATAAATATAAACACTGGATAAATTGAATAGCTCCCATTTAGCTGTGCTCCATGGAGGAGAAGCAGAACTTTTATGCTGAGCTCAGATGGAGAAGATGATATAGAAGTGGAGGGCATTAGGCTGAACATTTGAAACAGAATAGAAACAGAATAGATTATTAGCACTGTAGACGGAGAAGGCTTTAGTGAGTTAGTGAGCTTCACAGAGTCAATTTTTAACATTCCTCTGAGAGCAACCAGCTCCAGAACCACCTGTTGTTAAAGTCGTAGGGAAGCATTTTGCTGTTCCAACCGTTGGATTTCTGAATTCTCCCTGAGTGGTGCCTGACTTTACAAGAGTGAATAAAGTGAATGTGATTGGTCGATTATCAAGGGGCGGGATTGTTGTGGAGGAAGGTTCGCTTAAGCAGATTTGGTTTGTGGCCGGTTTGTGGAAGCATCTTGCTAACTAGTTAGCAACTTAGTGGGTGTTAGCAGGTTCCCAACGGGAAAATCCATTGGGACCAAGGCACTAAATTGGGGTCTCTTACCTTGAAACGACGCTGTCAAGAAGGAACGCTATGGACAGCGGAAACATGCAAGAGGAGGAGAGTTTAGTGTCGGGAGGTGGGTGGATGAGTCTCCTCCGGTCATCCATTTTATTTAGAGTGAGGAAAGCGGGGGACGAAGATGTTGTGGGAAGAGGACGCCAGGGCGGCAGAAGCTTGGTTTGGTGTAGAAGGCTTCCAGCCGTACATGTTTGAGCCCTTGCCTCGCAACGCTGCCAGTTCTGTTAGCTCTAATGCCTGCCGGCTAAGACACAGACGCCCATCCACGTGGAACACTGGGACGCAACTCAATGGGAAAGGAAAGGATTCTGGTTTCAACCGTTGCGTATATTAGCTACGACACATGAATCAAGATGCTATGACCGAAAACATTTGATTGACACGATGACCGATTTGATATATGATTGGCCGAATTTAGGTGATGTATAACACAACTGGCCTGCATAAGATAACGGAAACCCCCCCCCACAGATTTTAAGACAGGATTTAAAAAATATATATAAATGTTCTAACTTTTGGGACAATATGGTCTGATAAAGAGTATATTTATATACATGTTTAAGCCAGAATGATTTGACATTTAAATACGATTTCCCCTACGACGTTAAAAGTGCGCTAACAGCACCCAGATGAGAACTAGATCTCAGTTAGCGTCCGCTAGAATTGAAACAAAGTGGCATATAGTCTGACAGTATGTCTTTAAATGGTAGCTAAACATCTCAGTTAAACAAGATGGACAAAGGATGGACTCATGCTGCCTTTAACACCAGGATACCTTGGAGAAATAAACTAATTTCATTCTTTTTGCTTTTGCCTACTAAGCTCCTACAAGACAGAGCATTCTGATGCATAGAACCGCCTTCTATAGAGTCTACACCACCTTTAAGAACTTCTACTACTAATAATATCTGCTCTGAGTTTCTCTCATTTGTGGAACGTCATTAAATCTTTAAATCAGTGGCATCCAGATTCAGTCCTAAGGGCTGCTATCTGCCATGATGGAACTACATTTCAAGACAAACAAAATGGATTGAAAAGCTAAACTGAACAAAAAAGACCAAGGAACCAGCAGCTTCCTGGAAATGGAAGCTGCAAAAAAAGTGACTCAAGTAAAGATACTCAAAGAAACTCCAAAAATCACAGTAATCAATTGAATGTACTTTGTTACTTTCCACAACTGTTTATATGTAAAGTTTTAGATGTGATATTTTGTAATTTTTTTCTAACTTAATTTTTCTATTTAATTTTTTTCTCAGAAATCCCTTGAAAAATAGATTGTTAATCTCAATGACGAATTTCCTGGTTACAAATAGGTTTAATAAACCGAATATTTCTTAGAATCAACCAATCACACAGCTCCTATTTAACACCTTCACTCTTTCAGCTCTTCCTCTTCCTCACCTGGGGGCTCAGTGGGGCAGGCCTGCAGGGTGCATGTCTGCTTGGCCACCGGCTTGGTGAGCGGGTCGCAGCCTCGGACCAGCTCCCTGCCCTGGTAACACTTCACGTCCCTCATCCTCACTCCCACGCCGCATGTCTTTGTGCACTGAGCAAGCAAACAGAAACAGAACAAGGAAAAGAGGATCAAAACTACAGAGTGTGACACACATCAAGGTTCTTCTAGAGGTCTGTGAATCAACTCAGTTCAAACTGATGCCAGCCAGCCAGCATTTGGAGCCTGCAAATTGCAAACAGATGCAGTGAAGGAGGTGGTAGTAGAAGTACCTCAGACCAGGGGGTGGTGTACCATTTGAAGCACGGCCTCTCGAAGCACGTGGCTTCCTCTTCAGGCTTCTCGTTGGCTCCACATGCCTCTTCGTCAAAGGTGACGAACTTTCCTGCGCTGATCCCGGCGCACAGGACGATCCTCCGCTTCACGCCACGGCCACATGTGGTGTTGCACTGCAGATAGAGAAGCAGAGGGACTCTCCTGGCTCTTCACAGGGACTTCAACTGTTTTCTAGGAGATGAGGATTTCATGTTCTGGTGTGGTGGACTCACCCGCTCCCAGTCTTGGCTCAGCCAGTGTGGAGCACAGTCCCTCTCTCCACAGGGATGGATGGCCAGAGGCTTGTTCTCTGGGGGGCACTGGTTCTCAGGAACCACACGGCCCTCTGGGGTCTTACAGTAGACGTGGCGGACCGTCCTGCCATGGCCACAGGAGCCAGAACACTGCCACGAAAGAACGATTCACTGGATGACTCATGAAGCCAGTATCAACACCAGATCTAAGAAATGTCACAACAGAAGGTTCAAGAAGGAAGAAAATGGAAGAAGAGGATGGACTTCATGCTAGTAGAGTCTTTCCCAGAGCTCCCAGCATTGACGGAGTCTTCATCTCTAAGGATCTCTGACCCTCTACACCCTAGGAGTTGGTGAAGCTCCCAGAAAACACTTGGATCTCTACAGTTTGAGCAGCCAGACAGGAAACTGAGCAGAAGAAAGATCTGAGGAGTCAGACGGTTCCGCAGATTCCAGATGAGGAAAGAGGAGCAGAAAGATGAGCAGAAAGCTGAGAAGACTCACCGGGCCCCACTCTGACACAGTCCAGTGGCGTTCGCAGGGCGGTCCGGTGCAATTCTTTACGTTTGGTGGTTGGGTCATGGGGTCACATGGTCTGGTCTCATCTGAGCAGCGGACGTCTCGGGTCACCTGAGCCTTGCGTCCACATTTAGCAGGGCACTGTATGGAACATGACACGCAACGTGTAGCCTTAAACTAGGGATTTAAAAGGCTAATAAAGACGAAAAATAACTTAAAAATACAAGAAAATAACGTTCCAGAAGACTTTGGTCCTGAGTCCAGGAAACAAAACCAGTTATTTTCAATCTGCAACAGTGATTTCTACACCTGATTGGGGGGGGCGTCCTACCTCAGTCCACTCTGCTACCTCCCACTGGGGGCCACAGGTGGGGCTCTTACAGGCTCGCCTTTCCAACGGCCTCTCCAGGTCAGCCATGGTGCAGAGGTCGCTGTAGACCGAGCTGTCCAGGCCTGGAGAGAGCATCTTCCAGCAGCGCACCTGACGGAACTGGAATCCCTCCCCGCAGGTCCGGGAGCACTCGCTCCAGCTGCTCGCCTCCCACCTGGAACATCGCCTTCACATAAATACCGATGCAAACAGGCAGAGAGCGGATATAACAGCAGGACTCTACCTCGGCTGACACTCTCTACCAATGCAGAAGTCATGGACCGGTTCCGGTTTGGTCAGAGCATCACAGTACATGTCATGGACCTCCACCCCATCGTAGCGAACACACGTGACAAAGGACTTGGACACGCCTGGATTAGGATTAGGAGAAAAATATTTTCATGCATCAAAGCATTACCCATGAGGAAGGTGTCTGGTTCTAAATGAATCTGTTGGGTAGATTGCTGATCCAGAGGGAGTTACCTATAGAGCAGGTCATGCTGCAGGGCTCCTGGGATGAAAGTTTCCAGCGGTACATGTCAGCAGCACTCAGCTTCTTCTGGTAAAACCTTTGATTCCCCCTGTGAACACAGAAGGACACAAAGCTTTATATTCATAGAAAGTTTAGTGGAAGGAAAAAATACCAGATCAAGGGTGCAGCAGTAACTGAAGCTGCGCTCCAGCTCATCTTAATGCATGAGAAGACTCTCCACAGTGATCTCATTCTTTCACTCAGACCCATTGTCTCCTTCCACTTGATAGAGCTGTTATTTTTAATAAGCTGCCCTTTCTTGGTTGCAGCTCCAACATACCTAAAAATGGAAGGTGGTTGATGCAACCAGAAGAGGATGATCCAGGTCCAAAAAGGAAAATCTATATCTAATCACAAACAGGCTTTTACTGGAAGGCAACCAGATTTCTCACTATGATTTTTTGAAGACATTTTCACACCTGTCCAGGAGTCTTTGTCAATTCTCTTAACCTCAGACTAGATCATTTCAGATCTTGTTTTCATGACCAGTGACTTAACATGTAATTGGTGGAACTAATCTCTGAACAGGCTTTATACTTGAGGAACATGGATTTTCAATCCTCTAGAGGCAGGGATTTAATACCCATCAGATCAGTAGGCAGCTGCTTAGGGCGGATCAGTCAATCAGATACACATGTTTAGTAAGGTCCAAACAGACAGCAGCAAACCATTTGGCTGAAACACTTTTAAAGAGCAGTGGTGTTGCTAACTTAGAAACTTATTCATTATATTTAACCACTTTTCAGACCCCCTCTAGCACTTTTGATTTCTAAAAAAGCCACAGCGCCAAATCTAGAGACTTTTTGCTACTACTGGAGACTTTGGAACTGTATCTAAAAGCAGCGAACTCTGCTCTCCAGAGCGTAGTAGATTGGTAACCCCGCCTCCTGCTCTCCTCTATCTTGTCTGCTGTCATGATTCATGCAGCTATTATTTCATCCAAAATGAAAAATGGAGAACAGATAAGCAGATCATGGCTTGTCTACAGTGAAAAGAAGGACTGGGTTATTTACTTTGGCCTTTTTGGAAACACAGGAAGGAGCAATCAGCTAAGTGAGCTTAGTGCTTGGAAAAAATCTTTCATTCCTTTAGGAACAGCATGAAAAAGTCAGCTGAGTACAAAACTTTTTTAGAGAGGATCAAGCGGATTCTGCAAAAGCTCTCTCAGGAAAAAACCTGTGAACAGATAATGGATGTCTATTCTATTAACACTTCTATCTGTATAATGGGTCTGTTTTATGTGTTGTCTTCTCAATTCAGAGGGCCCCCGGCCTGTCTCTGCCTTGGGCCTCAAATTTCCTAAATCCGCACATGAATACAATTCATCAATATTTGCAATTTTAATACTAACGAGCAAGCTCAATAAAAAAAGGCTTCAGAAACCTTCAGCTGGACTTTAGTCTGATGGCTGCTTTTAGTCATTCTAACTTGTTTTTCTTCTTCTGCAGCATCAATATTAGTTGCTTCACCACCACCCAGTTCCTTGCAGAACAAGTGGGCCTTGTAGCTGTTTGAGGCATGAATACAGATCCTTTTACTCCCCCCACACACACACACACACATTAGCAAACATTGCTCAGACTGTAAAGAAACCAACTGTGAATCCTTAGCAGTTCAGAGATGTGCAGAAAAGAACAGTTTGATGTCTTTGGACACATTAGAAGTTTGTTTTTATTCTTTTTTTTTGACTTAACAGCCTTTTCACAACCGGAAAACTTAATGAATTCATGTTCAATAAGAGCAGGCCGGGCATCACTTTTATATATATAAGAAAATAATTTATTGCCCTGTAGAAACAGATTCCTAATTTTTGTTACCATCATGTTAGAAACATGGCACCCAGCACCTTAATCCATAAAAAGATGTATCCATATTTTGTTTATCTGCTTAATAAACATGCTTTTTATCCTTGTTTCACCCAGACTGCTTTAGGACTAAGGAGCAGAAAAAGATAGAAACCCTGATCAGCTTCATTTCACCTTAACCATGACCCAATCATTCACAACCTACTGACACTTTTAGTTACACACACACACTCACCAACACACACCACCTCACAGGAGCAAGAAAAACACACACACACACACACACAGACACAGCTTCACACACACACACACACACACACCACACAATTAGACACACAATCACATACACACAGATACTTTGTTTACACAGACACACACACACACAACCACCACGAGCAGATAATCAGGATGATATTTTTTTCTTAAATAATTGATTCTTTTTGGCACATTTTAAAAATGCCTCGCATATTAATAGATAACGTGTCAGAAAGCTGCTGCCGCGCAGAGCAGAAAGCAGAAGGAAGCCGCTGCTGCTGCGCCCAGAACAGGACAGATGGCTCCCCGGAACCGAACCGAACCGATGTTTTACCTGCAGTCCGCGGCGTCTGAGGATGTTCGGCTCATCCATCCCTGAATAAATAAATAAAATAACAAAAGAAGAGGCTCCAGTCAGTCCATACTAAGCTCCGCTAAACGGAAGCCGTGTCGCTGCTCGACCAGCAGCCGATTCTACATCCCTCCCAGCGGCGACAAGCAGCACTGAAGCTCGGAGAGAAGGTGTTTCCTTCAATTAGCTGAAACCAGCGGAAATCGAGACAGGAGGGGAGGGGGCGGGGTTGACCTCAATTAACCAGCACACCCACAGGAACAACAGGTGGGCGTTCAGGCGTCCTTTACAGGGGAGCTATGGGGTAACATTACTGTCAAAAAAATTACTTATATAGATTACGATTTTTTCCAGTGCTTAATGCTCGACATTCCTCAATTAAAGGGAATCCACTGGACTTGGTTTCCAAGAGTTGACATGATTTTACGACTTTATTCTCGTATTTCAAATAAATATTAATCCGTGACTTTATTTTGTATACTCCGTTGTAGATTATATGGGGAGAAAAAAATATAATTTATTAGAATAAATAAAGGAAACCAAAATTAAAACAAAATGTGAATAATTAAGTAAAGAGGGATTAAAACCACTAACAATTAAAATAGAACTCTTAATCTATGTCTGATGTTTATATTCAACCATTTATTTTGAGAGTTGATCAGTTTGTTTATTTCTAAGTTGCTGCAGGGTTGATCCTCCACACTAATCAGATAAAGCTGCAGTAAACAATGACTGCGGCTTAGTTTCCAGCACATGGTTCTTGTCTGCAGGTCCACCTGCTGACCGTCTGAGCCGCCAGATTTACTGCCTGATAAACAGCCTCCCTGACAGCTTCACCGTCTGCCTGCCAACATCTGTTTGATCTCACCTGGTTCTGTTGGAACGGCCCGCGCCCGTCTGGGCGGTTCTGTTCTGGTCGTCTCCGCTGTCGTTGCCTCTGTGTCCCAGAGCGAACTCCAGGGTCTCGTTCAGGTCCAGCGGGTCGTCCCGCTCCAGGTCGCTCAGGCCCATCCCGGGTGGGAACAGAGCGTCCCCCTCCGTCAGCAGCTGATTGGTGGAGATGTTGATCAGCAGCTCGTCTGGACTCATCCGTCCGTCCAGCAGGACCCTCCAGATGAGGTTGGTGGAGTCTGGAGCAGAGTCCAGAGGTCCAGCCGCAGGGGGAGGTTTGATAGTGCTGTGGCTTTGGTTCCCTGGACATGGAACAAAATGGAAAATATGATCTTTATTCTGATTCAGCATCATAGCACCTCTTCCTTCATCTGCAGGATTTCTGATGCTTCTGTGTTTTAGCTTCATAAAGAGGTGAAGGCTAGTTATAGAGAACCCAGGTATCTGACCTGACTTAGAAATGTAAATGTAAAATCCATCTCTGCATTTGTCCCCTTGGGGAGCAGTGGGCTTTCTCCATCGTCTTCTCCTTCTTTCCCATAGATCCGACTTGCCACAGGTTTTGCCTGCTGTGTCTAAAGTAGCGGCAGCAGCAGCAGACTGACAGCTCATTGGCTCATTTGGATCATGTGCAGCCTGGAGCCGGACGCTCCCCAGGGCTTTACCGTATTAACAGGAGAAGAGGAGCAATGGAAGTTAGACACTGCCGTCAGACAACATGCGGTAATTTATAAAAGTTTTAAATCAGGTTGGGTCCAGATTAGCCAGCAGGTGGATCAGCTAATCCGTGACCTCTGCTCTAGGCCAACACCCCTTATCCCCAGAGATGGGTTGATGGACAATTTAGGAACCAAAAACATGATAACGACACCAGACTTCTTAAGGTGTTTGCAGGAAGAACGCTAAGAGTCAAAAAGCCGGAAAAGCTGCACTGAAAAATGTCATGATACGTGTCTGGCTCCTAGGGTTTGCTGTGGAAACATGATGTCATCTCTAAGAGAGCGTGTCTTGGTCCTGCAGGGGTGAGCATGCTGCTGAGATCCAGCCGAGCAGCCTGAGAGCCCACAGGAAGGCCATTAGCGCTCATGTTTGTGATGCAGCCATTTTTAAAAGACAAAAACGCCACAAAATTCTGAATTTTTCATCGACGTTGGTCTATTTTTTGTTTCTATGAAATAAATAATGCAAAGCTTGAAGGGCCATCTCACACACATGCAGAAAATGGAGCATGAAGGAGGTTGGTAAAACTGACCTGGATCTTTTCTCGGCCCAATCGGCTATATCAAGAATAAACTCTGAGGGTTTAGAAAATAAACCCTCAATCTGCATAGAGAATCAGTTCACTGCTGCTTTAATGGAGCAGTTTAGGATTTAAATAAGGAAGTTTTGATTGCATTTCATGGCATCATAACAACAGTTGGTAGTTTTACTTGGTGATTTACTTAGTTTTCATCGTTTAGATTCTATTAAACATGTAAACAATAAACTGACTTATTATTTAGTTAGAAAACATTGAAGTATTGATAAAAAAACAAAAAACATTTAGCTTCTTATGATGAAATAGTTGGAGAAGCATTAAGAAAGAGGGCGGAGCCACTTCTGTCTGAATACAGTTTTGGGGTGAAAAAAATAGTTGTTTAAAAGTAAGTTCGCGCTTTTAAGTTTGACTTACAAATAAATAATTTTTTTCTGCTAATAACTCTGGCCCAGGTATGTGAGGTATTAGAGAGCCTGGCAAGAGATGCTTTTCCTTCTGGCCGAGAGATTGTAGGAGTAAAGTAAGATTTGTATTTTATGAAACTCTTCAAAAGCCCACTTTCTTCCCTAAAAATGAGAATGTGAGCATCATGGCAGTTCTACTTTTGACAAATCAAAATCTTTTAGCAGCAGCATCAAACTGGGCAGGATGTCAAAGTGGACTCTGGTTGCTGATTGGTGGAGCTGGTCGGCCGTCATCTGCTGGGCGGAGCTCCAAGCTTTCTTTCTGAAACAGGTGGTGGTTTGATGACTTTATCTCGTAATGTTACGACTTTATTCTCTAAATATTTTCTGACTTCATCAGACATGCTCAGAGCAGTAAATCTGATTAAACCATGTTTATCTGCATTTTGTTGTTTTGCACAATAACTTTAGATTAAAACACTCTGCGAGGTTTAAAACAAAACGAAAACATAAAACTCAAAAACACTAGATTCATGTTTAAATCCAAAGCCGAAAAAGTAGCCACGGGGGTAGCGTAGGATCCTATTTCCGGAACAGATCGGCCACAGAGAGCGATAAAACAGGATTTTTGGAGGCATTTATTTTCTCAGGAAATACATTATTAATCTTAAATATGTATATTTTGTATTTTTACTGTTTTTGGGGAGGGAAAACATCATTTAGGTATGTTTAACTAAATAAAATCGAGGATGACCTGGGTGTATATCTGGATGTAGAAATGAGCTGATGGAGCATGCGCAGAACGGATCGTGTTTCTGGGACGGATCGGGTAGCAACAGTGCAGGCTCCGCTCCGCTCCGGCCAGGGCAAGATCCGCTATTTCAATCACACCAAACAGGAAATAGAACGGCGAGAAGATCCGGTTTGCCAAATTAAAATATAATAACAACAGATCGGTAACTAGAAATTAGAGCATAATTCATCTATATTTCAAAAAACTAACACCATTGATTTAAAAAGATTGGATGCAAACTATTGGTCTTTCAACAGACCAGGAAGCAGATTTCTCATCTCCATCAGAAACCGAACATCTGCTGGATGCTGATTGAGATTTTTTAACCTGTCATTTTAAATTAAGCGTTCATTCCTGCATGTTTTGCTCAAATAATTTAATGATAATATTGCACATGATAAGTCTGAGTGCAGCAATAGGGGAGGAACAGCGGAGGCTGTAGGCTTTGCTTTGCGAAGGAGGTCTGGAGCGCTGCGGGGCAGAGCGGAGCGGAGATGGAGGAGCAGCTACAGCTCAAACTCAGTTTGAGTTCAAAGCTCGCAATGTATGTTCTCATACTGTGCAACCCGACGCTACAATCTACTGAGTGGAAGAAGAAAAATCATCACCTTACGACGGCCGACTGAATTTCAAACATGTTTGATTTTCTCCCAATTTTACGGTTCGTGATGGTGAGGGGGTCGTTAGAGGCTGATTGCCCCTCGTTACCCCCTGTACGCTACACCACACACCATCAGGCTGAAAGTCGGCCCGATCGAAAAATTCTCACACGACTGGAGAATCGGCCTGAAAAGTCAAAGAATTGCACACTGTATGCCCGCTTAAGGGACTGACAATAAATTGAATTATTTTCTTATAATGGAAAATGAAAATAAATCATAGTTTCTCTCCATTTCGTGCAGTAATAAAAACTTTAATGAATTAAAAAAAATGGACATACTGGTCATTGTCTGATTGGTCTTATTAGAAAATTCTCCTCTTTTCCTCCAAGCTGTTGCTGAGGGTGGAGAGAGAGCCGACCCTCACAAAGCCACCATCACTGGGATCCCTGCTCACCATGTTTGTTTCGCTGCAAATCACAGCCGAGACCGAGCTCAGCCCTCAGCTTCTGAACCAATTGAGTCCTTTTTAAGGCCACTAAGTTAGGAAGGGTCATGCAGTTATCTGCACTGGACATACGATCTAGAAATGAGTAAAAATGTCTTCAATTAAGTGTATTTACCCTTAATTTGAGTAGGTAAATAAGAGACTTTGCCAATGGAATGAGAATTTTTACTCTTAGAATAAGATAATTGGATAAAATACACTTGAAATAAGACGATGCAATTGTGATTTCCTATTTTAAGTGTAAATTGTCTTGCTCCATTGTCAAGATGTCTATTTTACCTCCTCAATCCAAGAACAAATACACTTATTTTAAGATTTCCATTTTTTCCAGTGTGGTGATGAGGAAGTCTTGCACAGGTCCCTAATAAATGATCTATTATGCTACGTTCAGACAGCAAAGGCAGAGGCAGCAGGGCAACTAGTTTATATACAAAGTCAATGCTTGGCGCCATCAAGGGGAGCGACATAAGGTCCACTTACGCAGCGCATCTAGAGCAGCAGGAGCGCGGCTGCATCATGAGCTTCTGAGCTTCTGACACTTCAGAACCAGCAGCTGCTGGAGTTGAGAGAAAAATGTAACTTTAGCTGCTGGGACAGCACCACATCAACCAATCAGAGAAGCTGATCTGGGAGCTGGCAGGGGAGTCAGGCGCGCTCACTGCTGATGCAGAGCGCCTATGATCTAACTCCTCTGAAACTTGGTTTATTAGCTTGCCCTAAACTAACTTAGAATGTAGAAACCTGCCAGCAGAATATGTTCGATTTTATAATTCTGGTCCAGACTCCACTAATAGTAGCGGAAAACTGCGAAGATGCGGCCGGGCCAGAGGCAGCTGCTGCTTGGGATTCCCAGTGAAAGCGCACTGCCAGTATGTGGAGGGTAATATGTAATTTCTTGTCAAACTTCCAAACATTGTATTTGAGAAGACTGAAAGACTCCTGGTCAGATTTGAACCATAAACCATAAACCACTCGTCCTCACCTGGAGCTTTGGGTACGCCCGCTTTGTCCTCATCACAGTCGATTGCTGTGGTCTCTTCAAACACCTCGTTGGTCTCCTGACCCTTCTGTCCATCTGCCTCATCCGTCCCAAAATGGCCTCCTGGGACGTCCTGGTCATAAACACTGGCATTAGGGGGCGTGACGCCATCTTCTTCCATAGACGCCTCACCAGCTGAGGCGTCTGATCCCGTGTAGACCGGAGGAGGAGGAACAGGAGGCAGGGAGTCCCGCAGGACAGTGTATTCGTAGGTGATGTAAGGCGTTCGGCCGTTCTGGTTCCACACCTGTGTTCAGACCAGAGCCCATGAGAATGAAGTCACAAGGTCTGTAGTTCAAAATAACCCAGGTCGATGTGGACGTACCAGAATATTTATCGCCTGGTCGATGGGACCTTTGGCAACGATGTACTCAATCCCGGTCTCATACACGTCCATGGGCCGTCTGTATTTAAAGATGGTTCCTGCTGCATGGAAGTTCTGGGGACTATCCAGCTTGTAGGCGCCATTAAAGAAGAAGTTTCCCGCCTGGTCGGTCACCGCTAGAACAAAGCAAAAATGGAAAATCTAGAACAACAAAGATGCTGGAGAGAGAGAACGTTACCCATCTGACCTTTGTCTGAGAGCGTACCGAGAACGTCGGCTGACTTTTTCCTCTCGATGATCTGGATATCCCAGGACCCCTCAGGGATTTGGGTGATGAAAGAATAACCTGAACCAGAGGGAATAGTGAGAAACGTAGGCCTTTCTCTTGGCGTCTGCTAAATAAACGACAGACTCAAAGCCTACAGAGGCTCCTTCCACCCAGAGTGGTGGCTCCTCGCCGGAAGTTGCCGGTGACTCTGCTGCAGCTGCTGCCGTCTCCCGCCGCAACGCTACACTTATCCAAAGTGCTGGATGAGAACAGAACGCCAGCCGCAGCTTCAACGGCTGGGAAAATGGAAGTAGAAGATGCGACATCACCGTTTTTATTTTTCCTAGTATGAGCTCTTAAAGGAATAGTACACCCAAAAGATGATTAGCCTTCATTTTCTACTCACCCCCATGCTGAACAACACTCTGGAGTACTTTTTGATATCTCAAATGCATCTGGAGATCTGGGAGGCTTCTTGCTGTCTGCTGACATTCAAATAATGGAGGTCTATGGCGCCCGAGGCAGAAAGGTCCATAAAAGTCCACAAAAAACGTGTCAATATTCCTCCATACTGCTCGTCCAATGTATTCCAAGTGTCCTGAGTGGGTAGCATCCAGAATTTACTCGAAACAAAGTCATTTAGAATGTTTTTAGAGCATAAACAGTAGTGTATAGGATTTCCTGAAAGCGCGTTCACGACGCTACGGAAGCCGGCAGACCAAACCAGATGAAAGTGCGCATTCAGCGTCTGCTCTGCCGATAATGCAAGCGTAGAAGAAGAAATGTGCTGTTTACCTGTGCAAAGAAAGAAACAACGAAAGAAAAATGTCTGAGGACTTCAGTGTTGAGGAAGAGCATGAGTTCTTTGCCGAGCTAAATGCGCACTTTCATCTGGTTTGGTCTGCCGCGGTTTCCGTAGACTCGTGAACGCGCTTTCAGGAAATCCTATACACTACTGTTTATGCTCTAAAAACATTCTAAATGACTTCGTTTCCAGTAAATTCTGGACGCTACCCACTCAGGACACTTGGAATACATTGGACGAGCAGTATGGAGGAATATTGACACGTTTTTTGTGGACTTTTATGGACCTTTCTGTCTCGGGCGCCATAGACCTCCATTATTTGAATGTCAGCAGACAGCAAGAAGCCTCCCAGATCTCCAGATGCATTTGAGATATCAAAAAAGTACTCCAGAGTGTTGTTCAGCATGGGGGTGAGTAGAAAATGAAGGCTAATCATGTTTTGGGTGTACTATTCCTTTAAATACAGGTGGTATTCAGAGGCACAAAGACATCAAACAGACCCATTATACACTTAATATTATAGGATTTTTATCAAAAAGGCACAAAAATGTGCACAAATAAGGACTAGTTGTATTAACTATACATGTAAACAGAGTTTTATGGGGCCCCCAGGAACTTGGGGCCCTAGGCAACTGCCTAGCCTAATGGTAAATCCCCCCTGGGTACAGGGAAGAAGAGCCTCAGGGAACATAAAAAGCTACAAACACTGCGTCAGCAATGTGAAAAGTAGACGCATCATGTCTAAACCAAGCATCAATGAGTACAAGGTTTTTCCAGTTTACTTCTATCCAGTCATATTTCTGTCATAGCGGACTGGGAACGACAGCCACTCAGACATTAACTGGTAAAATCCCAGAGTAAATTTAACAGCTGCAGACCTAAAGCCTCCAAATTAGCTGAAAACTCAAGTTTCCATGAGCCTCCAGCTTCGTCCAGCCACGTACGTCACAAACGTTGGAGACATGTTCTCTGAAGAGGAGAACGAACAGACACATGCACCTCTGTTTCAGGGAGAGCTGCTCTTGGCTGGCTGCTCTGTGTCAAGAGTAAAGAGCAGGGAAGGGAATTTATGGTTTAGGTAGCACCGAGCCATGAAACAAATACTATACTTTTATGAGGAACAGAAAATGAGGATAAAGATGATGAATGTCGGCTTTAAAACACACGTGGCTCCTCAGGCAGGCCACCAGCAGAGCCACTATAAGCGTGGTCACAGATTATAACCAGTGGGAAAGTGTTTGTTCTCCTACTGAACATATTTGTACCCTTATGGGGGTGTTGGCCCAGTGGTGCTGTGAGAAGGTTGCAAGTACCTGGTTCGATCCCAACAGTCTGCACTCTGGGTTCCTGAGCAAACCCCAAACTGCTCCCCGGGTGCTGCACAATGGCTGCCACTGCTCCCCAGGTGGATGGGTTAAATGCAGAGAGGGAATTTGTCCCATTTTGGGACAATAAAGGTATTTATATGAAACAATGCAGCAAATAGGTTTTAATATCTAAAATGGTTAGCTTAGAGTAAAGACGTCAGGATAAATTTGCATCCACGTCGTCATGCTGCAGGTGTTTTCCATTTATGTTAAGAAAGAAGAACCGACATTAAGCCGGGCATACACTGCATGGCTTTTTAGGTCGATTCTCCTGTCGTGTGAGAATTTTTTCAATCGGGCCGACTTCAGCGTGATCGTGCTTCACGTAGTGTACAGAGGGTAACCAGGGGCGATAAGCCTCTCATGACCTTCCGAACAGTAAAATCAAACATAATTGAAATTCAGTCGGCCATCTTGAGGTGTTTGTAAAGAAATCCTGCTGTTGAAGCAGAGCTACGAACCGATTTACCAGAATCTCGAGCACTGCTCATGCACAAACAAGGAAGTTCTTCTTCTTGTTGGAGTTTCGTCGTACAGTTTGAGTTGTAGTTGCGTGCAATGATTGAAAACTTCGCACAGTGTAAGCCCGGCTTTAAACAGAGGGGGTGGACTTAGGTTTCAGCTCTCAAAAACCTACAATGCAGCGATTGAGTTGATTCCTTGCTGCTATCATTTCAACCCCTCCACCTCCATGCAGGGGACAAAACATCCTGTCTGGGCAGCCAAGCCAACAATTCCCCCTTTCAGAGACATAGACCAGTATCAGGTATTGCAGGCTAACAAAGAAGCCAAAACGACACACATGGTTCAATTTGCATGTTTTCTAAGCAAAAACAAGTTTTTGATCCACTCTATTAAGCTACGAACTCAACGCTTATTCGGACATTTTGAATTGAAAAAGCTTTCGGGATGTGAAAAGAAACGTCTGCAAACTTGGCAGCAAAGTCCAGTGGATTGTTTTTTTTTTATTTACTTTTTTGGAAGAACTTCTTTGGACTTTCCAGGAGACAGGCTCTGGGTCCTTAGCTCCACTTTAATAAACGCTTAAAGTCTCTAAATGTCCCAACAAGTTCCAGAAAGACCTGATGGAGCTCCAATAAGGACTCAGACCTAGACCTTATAAAACTGCCTTTGGTTTCAGAGAACCTCATTAACTTTTTCTCATCATCTTAGATTTAAAGTAGCTTAATCCTAATTCTGATCTTCCATTAGTTTATATATGGTTTTGTTTATATGTCTAAATAATAATGCACAGATAATAAATTATCAATTGGTTCTCATAGTTAAGCTGCAAAAACGTAATTTTTATTAAAATAAGTGCATTTTTCTTGAATTAAGCAGGTGAGACACTTTGTCAACAGAAGAATACAATTTACATTCAAAATTGGAAAAAACAACTATAGTCTCTTATTTCTAGGAAAGGTAAATAAGATGATTTGCCAGTGGAATTAGTTTCTTAACTCTTAAAATATGATAATTAGATTATATGCAGTTGAAATAAGTTTTTTCTTATTTTAAAATTAAATTGCCTTGTTTTGTCTCAATTCAAGAAAAACACATTTATTTTAGGAAAAAATTACTTATATAGATTTCTATTTTTTGCAGTGCATCCTGTGAAATGCAGTTGTTTCTCGTTAGAAATATATAATGGAGTTTAAGGTCTAGATCTGAGTTTTTGTTGGAATGACTCCTCTGCATGCAGAATCCTCTGTATGCTAATTCACTGAAGGCTTTGATATTCAAAGTGAGGATGTTATCTGCACTGTAGATAAAGAATCCTTTACATCTTCTTCTGTTGTGATGTTTAATGGCAGTTGGCAAACAATTTAAAAGTATATTACTGCCATCTACTGGTATGGATACTGGAACAAAATGACACTATACTAACACATTAATTATATATACTTTACTTTATATCAATAAAATAATAAACCAATATCCTCTATCTTTATCTACTAGAATTACTATTTATCATTAACAATATCTTTATGGTTTATTTTATTCTTGATGTTTATCTTGATATATTTAGTCCGTGAGAGGCAGACACCCTGTCTACTTTTAAGGCTAGGCTTAAAACTTTCCTTTTTGATAAAGCTTCTGGTTAGAGTGGCTCAGGTTATCCTGATCTATCTCTATAGTTCTGCTGCTATGAAGGCTTAGACTGCTGAGGACATAGGGACTACTTTCATCATTCTGCTTCATTCTATCTCTATTCTCCCACTCTTAGAATCTGTTAGTTCAATCTCCTAACGTTCTGCTCTCTCTGCTTTTTCTCATATTGGCTTTAAATACAGTCTGTTC
>JAGKQL010000038.1:992454-1004778 GCA_018398635.1 Cyprinodon brontotheroides
AAACCTGAAAAATCAACAGTGTATCAAATACTTGTTCCTTTCCCCTCTACTGTATATATATATATATATATATATATATATATATATATATATATATATATATATATATATATATATAGGTATATATAAATATATATATATATATATATATATATATATATATATATATATATATACAGATTTATAAATGCTGAGTTTTATACATTCACTTTTAGAGGTCCAAGGCCACAACATGTTTGAGTGAGGACTGTTTGGATACAAGGAATATTTCTTCCCATAACTAGCCAGATCCTTTCTCAAGATTTATTCATAACATGTAATCAATGGCTGTTTAACTGAAGTGTCTGTTCTTTCCATTATTGTATTATTGTAAGTAAGGGATACAAACTCTGGCCAGATCAGAACAGGGCTGATTACATATTGCAATAAAGCCTGTATGATGTCTTGTTTTGTCTTTGCAAAGATGTATTAAAATGCCGACTAAGGGAAATCAATCAATCTCCATTTAATTAACTGGAGTGAATAGTGCTTATAGTACTTTTTTCCCGCGACAATGTACACCGCACTATTTAGATATTTTTTCATTTTTATTTTGTTGCTGCTTTGTGTCGATCTGCCTGGTAATCCAAACAGATTTGGAAAAGTTGTGGAGAATGAAGATTTGTCAGGGTAAGGTGAAGTGGACCCTGCTCTCCTGCAACTTTCTAAATGAGATGAATGGAAGGAGGGAGCGTACCTGCAGGCCTCTGGAGGAGAGGTTCCCTACAGACGTGGCCAGCGTCAGAAAGCCGAGGAGGACCACACCTGTCTCCCCAAACAGCTCCCATGACCACACCCTCATCCTGCACAGAGAAAGGAGAGAAGAGAACGGATCTAGTTACGACATTTTCACACGAATCTGAATGTTTGCCTGCAGCAGGAGAGACGGGAAAGCATTCAGAACATGCGTGTTAGGGTTGTTATCCAGGTCTGGGCCACAGACCTCCGTGTGTTTCTGGACACAGACTCTGAAGGGAAGCATCGCCGCCACTAATGACTTCGTGCGGCAGATACATGAGCTGTGGGTGAAAGCCTTCAGCTGAAACCTGTGGCTGTTTTTTTTCTCTCCAGACTCTAATTTGAGGATTTTCAGCTTCCAAACCCACAGAAGAGTCTCAGCTGGATTTTTTTATCCTTATGCAAAGAGAACATTAGCAGTCCTAATCTTTCCTCTGTGACTCGGCAGCGATGTCGCTCTCTTCTAGAACACATCTGCAGAGGTTCCTGGGGATGCCTCAGGTGGGCAGGAAGGAGCCAAGCTAACAGTTCCAAGCTACATTTAACCCCTCAGGTAAAAGCCCCCATACCTGGTGGGGGTACTTCATCAAATCTACGGAGAGACATTTCAAAATCGTACATAAAAAATATGCTAAAAAAAAGAAACATCCTTCTTAAAGCTTTTGTGAGTTATTTATAAAATGTATGCAAAGGTGCAATCAATAGTTTTCAGTTTTTTTCATGTTATTTCTTAAAGTTTTTTAGATTTTGTATTCTAAATGTTAGGTTTATTCTTTATACATCATGTGCATTGTTACTTTTTTAGCCAGATTAGAGAGTAGAAGGCCTTCCTTCACATTGTGGATGTCACTGTGTGTAATGGAGTGTCATCTAAATAGCAACAAAGCTCTTGTCTTTTAAAGATAATAGGATATGGGCACATCTTTGGGCTGGACTGATAGAGGAGAGCTATCTTATAATTTTTGGGCATAGAGGCAAGATGCATACAGGTCAGGGCATGGATGGCGTGTCAGTTTCTGATACGGACAGCTAAGCATCCACATGATGCAACACATAGACTCATGAAGCTATAAGAAGCTAGGAGATGACGCTGTTTCGCGGACGTGATTTTTGAGCCCCACAGCTGTGCAGCTCCAAGCATTTTCTCTGTCCTGTAAATCCAACCTGATCTGGAATAAACTCTGTTACTTTTACCCTGTTTTTATAGTCCTTTTTTATATGGTTTTACCCAGTTTGAGTTAAGGGTAGTAAATAAAACCGTGAGGAAGCCCCCCGAGGCGCAACGGCTTTTTTAGGGGACATAACCTCCTCATTTAACATAAATGCTATTTATGTTTTGTTTTTGTTTTTTACAAAATACATTCTTTTCTCCACAGGCTGGTCTGTAATCTGCTCTGCTTGGATGTTAGCAGCAACATTTCTATTGGTTGGAAGGACAGAAGGTGAAATCTTTATAAAGAGACCTCAGTTTGTGCAGGAGGTGGAACAATACCGACTAGACTGTCCTCCACACATTGCCTGGCCGGGGGATTCCATCATTCTGCTGGGAGGCCTCAACTCCAAAATGGGAAATGATAGAGACACCTGGAGGGGCGTGATTGGACAATAATGAACACCAGAGGGTGTGGCCTGAATGAACTGTGTTCTCTGCCTCTTTTGTCGATGCGGCCGCCAGTAGCAGTGGCCGTCAGGTCTATGTGGGGGTTTGGTTGTGAACATCGGCGGTAAGAGTTGCTGTCAGGCTGAAGGAGTCCTATAGAGCCTGGTTGGCTTGTGTAACTCCTAAAGCAGCAAGCAGGTATCTTGATGTTGTGTCATTACCTGGGTGGTTGATAAGGCAAAAACTGTTGCTAGGAGGAGTTTAGAGAGACCATGGAAAAAGAGTTTGCTGGCGTCAAAGGGATTCTTTTTTCAGTGGGGGTTTGGGAGCCATTAACTTTAAAGAGGACATCGTTGGACAAGTAATAATTTGAGGATCTCATCAATCTGGATGATAGAACTTCTGTGGTGGAAGAAGAGACCGGGTGCTTGGAGACTAATTTGTTTGTCACAAATCCTGAAATCACAGAGGTGGTCAAAATACTCCATGAAGGACGAGATCCGCCCTGGGTACCTTAGAGCCCTGAATGTTTTTGGGCTGTCATGGCTGACATGCCTCTTAAACACTGCATGGAGGTTGGGGACAGTTCCCTTGGATTGGCAGACCGGGGTGATGGTTGGCATGCATAAGAAGGGGGACTGGAGCATGTGTTCCAACTATAGGGGGGTTACACTTCTCAGCCTCCCAGGAAGGCCTATGCCAGGGTGCTGGAGATAAAGGCTTGGCCGATTGTTGAACCTCAGCTACAGGAGGAGCAGTGTGGTTATCATCCTGGCCGTGGACCAGGGGACCAGCTCTACACTCTCTGCAGGGTCCTTCAGGGTGCTTCTGAATTTGCCCAACTGTTCTACCTGTGCTTTGTGAACCTTGAGAAGGCATCTGACCGTGTCCCCCCGTGGTGCTTTTTTGGGGGTGCTTCAGTAGTACAGAGTCAGGAGCTCTTTGCTAGGGGCCATCCAGTCCCTATACCAGCAGAGCAGGAGTTTGGTCTGCATTAGAGACATTTGGTCGGACTTGTTCCCGATGCATGTTGGACATGTTTGCCCTCTGTCACCGCTCTTCTTCATAACCTTTGTTACGGCCAAGGCCGCCTTTATTGTGAAGAGACGGCTCCTCTGGTTTGTGCTTCCAGGAAGTGGGCGGCGGACCTGAGAGTATCACACCTGCAATGGCGTCCTATAAATTGAAACAGAGCACATGGCTTGCTCTCTCTGCGCTCCATGGACTCCTCTGGCCTCCTGCTCCAGTTTTAGTTTAATTTGACCCATGTACACTTTCACACACCTCATGCACCCCAACATTACATACACCACTGACCTAACACGTTTATTTACTTTTAATAAATGGCGAAACCTTTCTTTTGTGTGGTCTCCCCATCATTGTTCCTACCCCCTGAGCTAGGGTAGTAACATGTGGGGGCTTGTCCGGGTAGGACCCTTGTCTAGGGTAGTAACACCTTTATGCACAGGATTTCTAGGCAGAGCCAATGACAGGAGGGGGTCTGGTTCGAGGACCGGGGGACTTTGTTCCTGCTTTTTACAGATAATAATAATATTTGATTTAAAGTGCCTTTCAGATCACCCAACAACAAACAGTCTAGATACACATCATGCAAAATAAAATATATTAAAAAAAGTTGAGATAGTCAGTGGAGTCTTGAACAGATGCGTTTTTACCCTTGATATAAACAGAGGCAAAGTGTTAATATTAAGAATATCTGGTGGTGGTGAATTCCAGAATTAGGGAGCAGAGCAAAGACATTATAAATTCCTTTTAAAACCTTTTTTAAATCAGGTCCATTTTTGAAATGGGTGTTTTGTTTTAAAAAATGCTGGAATAAATGTCTCTCCATAGAACCTGCATCATAGAAAGCTGTGATCTAAACATGAAGCAAGTGTACTCCAAGCAGCCAGAACACAAAGTAACATCTGTTTCCTCCGGGCCGGCATGCTGGGTCCACGCATGCGGCCCCTGGCAGGTGGAGCGTGACGCAGATGGGCTGCTGAGAGGCCGCAGGTGGTGCAGACGGCTGAGCTTTAAAAAAGGTTCAACAAGGCCTTAAGTGCTGGAAGGTTGTAGGGAAGTTTCCCTTCACTGCTGCACAGGTAGGCCTTTGTTCTGCTCCACAGACCATGAGGAAACGTACGAGTCTGAATGTAAAGGCTGGCGGGAACGGCCGCAGACCCACAGGAAAAGGAGGCTTCTCAGAGGAGTTTCCTGAAACCCAATGATTCAGAAACGTCACAAAGATTTAGAGGCGACTTTCAGTGAAGAAAAAACAGAAAATAGTCCAGAAACAGAATCCATCTTTTGTTATCATGTCTGATATGTTCTGAACCATCTGAAGTCGGACAATTTTAAACTTAATTAAAGCTGCTCAGATGTGAGATGGTTAAATACAGTTTCCAAAAGTTCAGCTGAAGATTTTCATTATTATTTCAATTCTATTCAAGTTTATTTCTATAGCTCCAGAATTCACATCATGTAAATATTCGGGTTACTTTCCAGTTCACCGGAGATCATCCAGTCAGATTGATTTGCACTAAAGTTTTCTATCTAAGGAAAACCAACTGATTGCATCGACTCAAATGACTCTTCTTCAGCAATCCCTCACACTAAGCATGCTTTACGTAGCGACAGAGTGGAGAGGAGAAAAACTCCTTTGAACAGGATGAAACCTCCGAAGCAGAACCAGGAAGCTCAGAGTGAGCGGCCATCTGCTGAGGCCCACTGGGGTTCAAGGAGACAGAAGCCATGAATTATTATTATGCTGTCAGGTACAAGCAGCCACCTGAACCAGAGTCCAATCAGCCCACAGTTCTGAGCTCAGTAAGCCTCAGCCTACCAGGCCTTCTTCTAGGCTTGGAGTCCAACCTGGAGGGGGAGCTGGTTTTTATCCCACTGATGGATCTGATGGCCTGATCATTTTTATCTTATTTATCGAAGTCATTATCTCCAAGTGTGACTCAGAACGTTAGGGCGCGTCTTTGGCTCTCCACAACCACTATTGAGCATTTTTTCTTTGTTATCCAAAGAGATTCATCCTTAGAGATTCACCTCCATACAGAAAGCTCCATATATTCTTATCTTCAGCTAGCACAGTATACATGTCAGATAAAATACATAACTACTTATATTTCAGCGATAGTATCAAGGTGCTACTTTATTGTATCTCTTATATTATATCCGTTGGTTGTGCTGTTCTTTTTAAATCTCTTTGCAGGTGATGAGGCAGACTGTCCATATAATCTGTAAAACTCCCTGCATAATTATAATAAAGCTATTTATATGCATTAATCAAGCGGATCACTATGGCGATAGCCGTACTGCTCCACCTGTGAAAGTAAAATCTGTCTTTTTGGCATCAAGACAATTATTCTTATTGCCACATCGCCAGACAGGAAAAATAAAAAAGAATGTTGTGGTAGAAAATCTGCCTCCATCAGAGTCCATTTAATGCTGCAGAAGGTGGCGCAACGGGTTTGGATCTCTAAAGGATGTCTTGTTCTTCTGAAAACATCTCCTTCTTGCCTTTAACATGTTTCAGTTTCTCAAAAGATACCAAGAAAAAAAGGTTGGAAACAAAATCTGGGTGTTTTTGCTGTTTGTGCTTTCCAACCGTTTCTAGGTTTTACTTTTTGGGTTTTCTGAAACCTGAATATATTTATACATATAAACCTCCCATCCCAAATCTGCTCCGATGTTACTCAGCCGTCAGCTGGATGGTATTTATTTTAGATAGGTCTGTGCCAGAGGAGGAGGATGATCACTTGCCCAGGCTTGTAGATCCCTGGACACTATGTTTTTGGGATGATCCCATCTTCTCTGGTCCAGTTAGGCAGCCTTATTAAAATAAGCAAACATCTCGCCTCACCCGCTCCGCAGTCTGGCTCTCTGGCATGAAATATTAGTGACAGGTGTCTCAAAGCAGCCGCCGTAGCACCTGGACTTCATTATCCAAGCAGACGCAGCTGGAGTCCGGCCACACTCAGGGGGGAGACGGACGCTTTGTCTGACGGGGGGAGACACGTGCTCTCACGCTCAGCCAGAGGCATGACTCAGAACGCACACACTCTGGGAACTGTGCACACACAGGTAAGGAGGCAACCTGATAACTCAAACCAGAGGCTAAATCTCAGCATTTCGTCTTCGTTACTGAAGGAATTTGGTTCCTTTTGCTTCACAAACAGTATTTAAAGTAAATCTTCCATTAAAAAGCGAAGCTCCTCTATCACTGCTCTACATGTTCCTAAAACTTTAATTTGTTCCCATTAACAGCTGCAGGACCATAAACCATCCTCATCCTAAAGGTGTTGAAATGAATATCAGGAGAGACTCAAGTCTGGAGGGATGAAAATCTGGGAAAAGTTTTCAGTTTATTTCTCTGTTAACTAGTTATGTAAATCAAAGCTCCTTTAAATGACATTTTCTTAAAGTTAAAGATGAAGTTACCTCCTAAGCGACACATTCAATGTTAATTTAAAGGGGTGATAGAATGATTCTACAGGGTATTTGGTCCTTCAGGTCTCTGAATAGGGTGTGTAATATTAACCTGACTCCGCCAGATGGATTTGCTCTTCATATCTCATCTGAAAGCTCTCCGATTTAAGAAGTAATTTTGGTCCTTCAGGCGAAAATAGGGTGGTTAGCTGATTGGCCTATGTTGGTGATAGACGGGCCAAATAAACCAATCAGATCAAAGAAGCATATGACGCATTACTAACAGGATCCACTAATAGGAGCCAATTGATAGATCAAACTCTTGCTGAAATAGTCGGAGAAAGAGCAAAAACATCTTTTCCTCTGCAATAAAAAGCCTCCAGAGCAGTGTTTTTGCTCTTCTTTCAGTGAAGAAATACTCTGTAATTCTGATAAAACTTGCTTTCGATAGCTAAAAACGCTATAACGCTTAGTTTCATCGGGTATGAAGCCCTTCATGTTCTTTAGACTGAACTGTCGCGCTTAGGGCATTTGTGTCCACACACCTCAACCCGCCTCAAAGCCAACGATTGATTGGACGTCTCGTTTGGGGAAGCTAATAGGGCTCCAAATTTTCTTTAGCGTATCTGGTCCTCCAGACTGACTAATAGGGTGAAACCGAATGATTCTCAGGGTACCTGGTCAGGATGGTCTCTGAATAGGGTAGCGTAACATTGGTTGGGCTGAAAATGGCATATTAGCTGTTCTATGAGCCCTAATGCAGCCTGGTTAAAAGCCCTAGAATGAAACCACAGGTTTTCTTCCTTTTATGGTTTGATCATGAATATTTAGATGAGCTGTGCTCTGATTGGTTGGTTTACAACGAGCCAAGCTGCTGAGCAAAGAGCGCATCATAGCAACAAGCACTCACTCACTGAAACATCAGATTGTTGATGTAGTAGGGTGACCAGACGCGTCCTTTTTTCCTCGGACATCTCCTACTTTTAAGACCTAAAAAAATGTCCGGGGGAATTTGGAAATCATCGAGGGTTTTTGGTCGCCTACAATGAAGTACTGAAAGTCGAAACACACCGGACGCTGAACTGAGCCGGGTCAGCTCCGGTGCAGGTCTGGGAACGCCAGTGGACGGGGTGCAGGGAGCCAGCGGGGGGATGTAGCGACCGACCCCTACCCAGTAATGGTAGCCTGGACACCGGGCGCCCCGTCCTTCCAACCCGCCTACCTTACCAGCCCCCCAGCCCCTCCTCCGGCTGAGGACGGGCGTGCTCATGACGGCTGGCGGCCCAGCAATCCATACTTCCCAGCAGCCCTTTGACTATTTATTTGATAAATGCAGCTCTTGTGGTCTTACTCCAGTGCCTCTAGGTGTAGAGCCAAGTATTAAAATAACAACCACGTACTTATAAATTAGACCTTTCTAAAAAAACGTTTTAAAAATTCCCTCGCTGATCAGAAATGGGCAGAAAAAACTGAAATGTCTAACTTGTATTGGCTTTTCAGGGCTGAACAAAAGTAACAGAAGTAACACAGTGAACTAATAAAAGAGTATGAAGGCCTGTGAAACTTTCAAGAACAAAATCATTTTTATACTTCTTAAATAAGTTTAAAAAATAATCCAGAATCAGACCAATGAGGGCTTTGTTTTCTGTCTACAACATTGTGTTCTTCACGGCCATCATCCAGTCTGACGGTTCTTTGTGGTTCAGGTCAGGAAAGATGACGCTAACATCTCTGCAGAGCACACACATCCTGGACACAATTCTGCTTCAACAGAAATACACCCACTTTGTTATCCTCAACGCGGAACAGCTGATCAAACAACACAATGAAAGTTCTGCTCTGATGACGGGTTCTGGTTCCAGCTTCTGGTTCTAGTTCTGCTGAGTTTTCCTTTCCACTGTCACCACATGCTTGTGCAGGACAGTCATAACTGACTGTATTTCTTGATTTAACGTTCCACCAGCAGATTAATTTAGCTAATTTAGAGTAGAGCTGATCTATAGAACTACATTTAAAGGAGTGTTTCTGTGCTCCAGATGAAGTTTGATTCTCTTAACTTTGTTAGGAAATTAAGTGAAACATTACTTTAGTTTCTTGCATGTTTAGATTAGAGCAGAGACTGGGCTACCACTGGAAACCAGTCCACAGTGTCTCCATGCCCCCCCTCCCCCCGCAGGTCTCTCTCCTGTCCAGACACCGTCTTCCTCTTTCCTTCCTCACTCTGCTGTTTCCCAGCAGCTCAGCCGAGCAGGGCAGGAAAGAAAGAAGAAGACCAAAGTAAACACGGTTCCCTCGTCTTCTCTGCTTCCCCCTCCCACCACCTTCCCCACCCTGATGGACCCCTGGGGCCCCTCGCCTCGCAGTCTTGTTTTTGTAGTGCTGGTAACCTTAGGAGACGGACAGACACCCAGGAGCTGTGAGGAACGTTGGTGACCCACCCCTGAATATCATCCACTCGCTGTCAGACACCTGTTATATGAATACCTGCCGCGTTAACTGATGTTTAATGGAATGTAAAACACCTGCAATAATCCAAGGTCGGTCTTTAAGGCAGCCTGTATTTATTTTGGATTAAAAGAACATTTGACCAGATTTCATCTGAAAAGAGAAGAACATGAAGTCTGGAATGTCCAGGGTTAAGGTACCGGTCTCTATAAGATCTCTCCACACTTCCTGCCCTAAACCAAAGACGATCTTCTGTTTGTTGTTGTGGAGGTTTTTAAGGCGGTTTGGGCCAACGCCTTCAACTGCTCCCAACTCTAAAGGTTAAAGGTCAAATCAGCAGGAGTTTCATTCTCTGTTTACCTTCCATCCGTTTGTTGACTAAATAAGTCATTCTTTCTTAAAATCAGTGATTTTTTTTCTTGAATTGAGGAGATAAGTGAGAAACTTTGCAGATGGAACGAGACAATTTACATTTAAAATAAGAAAAAAACAATTACATTGTCTTATTTCAGGCGCATATTATCCAAATCGCTTATTTTAAGAGTTAAAAATACTCATTTTAATGGCAAATCATCTTATTTACCCACTTTAATTAAGGGTAAATGGACTTAATATGAGATATTTTTATTTATTTCTATATTGTTTGAGCAGTGTAGAAAAATAGACTTTAAACTACCTGGATGGGCGTGTATCCCTTTAGTCATGTACAAATAAAAACGATTTAAGATGAGAACGCTTTAAAAAACACCAAAAAGTAAGTAATTAATTTATTTTTGTACATAACTAAAGGGATGCATGCCTGTTGAGGTACTTTAAAGTTGACTTTCCTTACAAACTAAAAGCATAAACTAAAGGGTATTGACTATGTGGGTCTGACCGTATGATCATCTGACAGAATAACGGCAGACGAATCCTGTGCATTATTTACTTCGACTGACCTTCCTTAGTGTAAAGAAGCTTCTCTTCTGTGCCTGAAGGATGATCGGGCGTCTGACAGAAGATGTCCTGATGGCAAAGCCCTCGTTTGGTTCTCGAACTCTTCGTCTTTCCGGTTATCCAGGTCTGGGTCGTGAGGGCAGAACGTTCTCTGCCTCCATGGGAAACTGTAGGGTGTTGGAGGTTCAGGCTGACCTCTGCTCCAGGGGACAGGATGTTTTATAACCAAACTGAAAGCTGTGCACTCTGAGACAGGGTCCCTGAGGATCCATTAATCTCATGCTGCTGGTGGTCAGTACCTTAAGGTACAGCTTAGATAAAAGGATGTCTGGTTTAGAGTCTCAGGGTTTTATCTTTGCTTTGTGCAGACCATTTGGTTCTCTGGAGTTTTCCCGGTCGTGACCTTCATTGTGCCAGAGAGACGAGTGTTTGATGGTCTGAGATGTTTCTCAGCAGCTCAAACCACCAAATACTAAAAAAAAAACTCATCAGATGGATTATAATGATGATGAAGGACTCCTCATCCTCATCCTCCCTTCCTCTCACATTCATCCTCACATTGTAGAGAAATAAGCTGCAGGAAATGTAGTTTTCCCAATGATCTGAGAAGCAAAGTATTCATAAGAGAGAAAAGCAGTTTGGGAAACAAGCAGAGCTTTGATGCCTCATTCCTACTGACTGGTTTTAGGTTTTATCTGTTTGCTTTTCATCAATAAATTAGGTAAATCACTGTGAAAGTTGGAAATGTTCTGTTCACATGTTCTAGTGTGAAATTACACGAGATAATTCCTGAATTTACTTTGACGCAAAGAAATGAAGTAAATGAAGGATCCTTATCCTTCAGATGTAACACAGAGTATCGGGGTTGCTGGTTCGATCCCCTCGCCTCCTCTCTATCCTAAAAGCCAAGCGGAGCAGCGTCAATCAGACGACCGCTGCGTGTTTCTCATTTCTGGATACAGACAAGCAGAAGAAAACTCTGGTAATTAGACAAACCCCAGAGCTGGTCGGACTCTGGGAGGCGAGAGGGGGGAGGGGGTCTGGTCGTGGGTGTCTGCTTGTCAAACAGACTCATTCCAGCCAAACCCTCGGCGGTCGGCTCTCACAGCCCTGATGACTGAAAATGGATCGGATCAGGGACAGGAGGACGAGGGAGAGGGAGGAGGAGGAGGAGGAGGAGGAGGAGGAGGAGAAGGGAGGAGGAGGAGGAGGAGGAGGAGGAGGAGGAGGAGGAGGGAGAGCAGGAGGGGTTTGCTGCAGGAAAGCTGAATGATTATGATCTAATAACAAAAGCCACCTGCAGGCAAAACACTGAACTGGAAATAATGTTCAGTAACAACTAGAGGTGGGCATAGATTTATTTTTTAAATCTAGATTAATCTCATTGTAGTCTTGGAATTAATCTAGATTAAAATGGCTAGATTGAATTCTGCCAAAGGGCTTCCTGAATCAGAATCACTTTATCAATTTCTTGCGGGAATTTCTTTTTTTTTTTTTTTGCAGTGCAACTGTTTATAGAAGAGAGATAATATAAGATTGTAATGCAAATCCCTTTTTTGTCCAACAATTGAGAAATTCACTCTCTACATCTAACCCAGCAGTAGGCTGCTATTGTACGGCGCCCGGGGAGAAGCGTGGGGGTCGAATCGGGTACTTGCAACCTTCTTAGAGCTCAAGCGCACCGCTCTAACCACTAATGACCCAAAAATAGAGATCTGGTACGAAACCTGCAGCAATAAGTGGTCAAAATGAAAAATAAAAAAGACTTGGAGTCAAATTAAAACTGAGCAGAGGCCTTCTAACGAATGCTAACCTGTAATCTGTCCTATTTTAGCTGTAATCTGGGTTAAAGATGAAAATCCACAGCCTTTCTCTCGTTTAATACTCCAAACTATTGATCTGCTCTTCCTCTTGCAGAGCGGTGAGGCAGCAGCATGAAGGCCTGAGTGGAAATCTGGGTTTCTGCTTCTCTGAGGTTCCCTCCATTAGTATGGACGGTTCTCTCCATTAGCATGATGGGTTCTCCATTAGTATGGATCTGGCTCCCTCTCCATTAGCATGGGACGGTTCCCCATTAGCATGGATGGGTTCTCCATTAGCATGGACGGGTTCTCCATTAGCATGGA
>JAGKQL010000038.1:1005832-1053787 GCA_018398635.1 Cyprinodon brontotheroides
GCAGAGATGCAGGGAGGGAGCAGAGATGCAGGGAGGAGCAGAGAGGAGCAGAGATGCAGGGAGGAGTAGATGAGAGGAGCAGAGATGCATGGAGGAGCAGAGAGGAGCAGAGATGCAGGGGAGGAGCAGAGATGCAGGAGGGAGCAGAGAGGAGCAGAGATGCAGGGAGGAGCAGGGAAGATGCAGAGAGGAGCAGAGATGCAGGGAGGAGCAGAGATGCATGGAGGAGCAGGAGATGCAGGGAGGAGCAGAGATGCAGGGAGGAGCAGAGATGCAGGAGGAGCAGGAGTGCAGGGAGGAGCGGGAGATGCAGGGGGAGGAGCAGAGACACCACCGCTTTAGTAGCAGGATGCAGCAGAACATAAGGTGGGACTCATCTTAGGTGGTTCCTATATGGATGTTGGTGAAGGTTCTCTGTCATCCAGGTCATAGTCATTCCAAAAAAGAAAATTAAATACAAGCTTACTGGACTATCAGTTTCTTAGTTTGAAGATGGAATTTCCCCATTGGTAACCTGCTAGCACTAAGTGCTGCTAACTGTTTTCAGCAAGATGCTTCCCACAAACCAGCCACAACCAAAAAGCCTTGCAAACCTTTCAAAAGCACAACAATCCACGCCCCCTTGATAATGACCAATCACATTCACTTTATTCACTCCTGTAAAGTCTGGCACCACTCGGGAGAATTCAGAAATGCAACATTTCGAACGGCCGCTTCTCAACGACTTTCAAAAAAACTGAACATTTTAGTTTAAACAATGAGGGAAAATGGCTACCTCTGCTGTAGCTGAGGCAGTCATAGTGGAAGACGTGGACTGCCTGGAACCTCAAACAACATGGATACCAAAATAACTAAATGATCAATATCTACTGATGAACATTTACAGCTTTTTTATCTATACATGCAATTTTAATAGTTGGGACAAATATCCTACTATACAGTGATATTATAGTATTGTGATAATATCGTATCGCGACACCCATGCCAATACTCCCCCCTAGCTGACTTTGTAACAAACCAAAGGCTGAAGGTGGTCGATGCAGACGGAGGGTTCAGATCATGAGTCAGAAAGTATTCCAGAGATTTTTCTATCTTTTCACAATAGAATAAAATAAAAGCTAAAACATGTCTCTTATGACAGGATGTTTATTTGCTCTTTAGTTTGATTTAAAAAGAATAAAATGAATGAAAAATAAAGCTGATTTTTTTTGGTCACCCTAATGATGCAGTCAGTGATTTCAGGGATCAGTCCTTTTACTGCTCAGATATATTTAAATGTTTTAGCCAAACCCAGAAGAATTTGGAAATCATCCTTTAATTAGGTCAGTATGCACGGTCTGATTATTTAGGGAATAATTCTCCCATCCTTATTTCAAAATGTTCCAGGTGTGGTTTATAAGAAGAGCGGGTCCACATGGTAAAACGCTGCTTTACATTGAAAGCATAATCTGTGTGTTAGAATGGCCTAGTCAAAGCTCCAGAACAAAATGCAATTGAGACTCTGAGTTGTCTTAAAACTTCTTAAGAAAACTTTGTTTTTTTTAAAGATCAGCAAAGTATGGAGTGAATTCTGTTTAATTATTGTTTATTCAACAGAAGGAAATGTTGGAAAAACCTTATTAATTAAAAAAAAAAAATTAAGAGCAACTTTGCTTTTTTCAGATTTTGTTCCGTAAAAGTAAAAAAAAAATAAAATTTTGTTTTTCAAAAATATTTTTTTTTTACAGATTTTGTTTTGTAGATTTTTTTTTTTTTTTTAAAGTTTCTCTTTTTCAGAGATTTAGTTTAACAAATACTACTCTTTTTTTAGAGACCTATTCTCTTCACGTCTGAAGTGGAGCCTTCCTCGGAGGGGAGGAGTCTGCTGATCAGAAGATAATGTGATCTCTGAAATGTAATTTCCAAAGAATTCATTTCCTAAATCTAAATTTGAAAACATAAATTAGTAAAAAAAAAAAAAAAAAAATCTGAGTTCCTCTCAAAACCTTTTTTCTTCTCATTGGAGGGATTGCTTTTATCCAAAAACTTCAATCTATAAAGCTTTTTTGCTTTTTTGCTTTTTAACAATAATGGGTAAAAAGACTCCATATTTACTCACTTAGTCGGGAAAACAAAAACACTCCACATTTTTCAGCTCACAGTTAGTCAGCACTTTTTTTCTTGTTTGTCACAAAAAACAGTTTGTGTTTTTTTGGATGTAGGGTTAAAGAAGTAGGGGGTCTGAATCAAAAACTAAATTCACAAACTGGAGGTTTCTTCCTGTTCAAAGGAGTTTTTCCTTCCCTGTCGCTACAAGCATGTAGTGTGAGGATTGCCTTCATGTCGATGAGTCGATGCAATCCAGCTGGTTTTCCTTGGATGGGAAAACGTTGAACCAATCTGACTGGATGATCTGGTTGAACTGGTGTAAAGTGACCTGAGATGTGAATTGGAATTATAGAAATAAACGTAATAGAATTGAGGTTTGAAAAAAAAAAAGTCCAAACATGTCAAACAGCATCCTTCATTCCCCGCTTCCTCTTTTCTCCCTCACAGCAAAGTGAAGAACGGGAAGTTGTACCTGGCCTCGTTTGCAGCCGTTTTGGGCCCCATGAGCTTCGGCTTCGTGCTGGGCTACAGCTCCCCCGCCATCCCTGAGCTCAGCAGCATTTCCGACCCGCGGCTCAGGCTCAGCGACGAGCAGGCCTCCTGGTTCGGGGTACGATGATGCAGCATCACATGATGCAGATTCAGCAGCTTTATGTCCTCACATGCTTTAAAAAAAAACACTTCATGCAGCAGAAAAAGCAGAAAAAAAGGTCAAAGATGAAGTGGTGTTTGTGTTTCAGTCCATAGTGACGCTGGGAGCGGCGGCGGGCGGCCTGCTGGGCGGCTGGATGGTGCAGAGGATCGGCAGGAAGCTCAGTCTGATGCTCTGCTCGCTGCCCTACGTCTTTGGCTTCACGCTCATCATCGCTGCTCAGAACGTGTGGATGTTCTACGTAGGCAGAGTGCTGACGGGGTTGGCCAGCGGCGTCACATCGCTGGTGGTCCCGGTAAGAAGCACCTGAAGCCATAATGCTCTAACATTAGAACCAACGGCTCTGCGCTCCATCTGTCCTCTGATTGATATGGCCGCCTCTCCACAGAGAGAGACTTTGCTCTAAAATCGGCCTCCATGGATCCTCCGGGGGATTTACCTGCAGACAGGGGCGGATTTAGGAAATGCGGCAAAGAGGTGGCGGTGTTAGGCACAGTTTGACATCCATTGTCTGTTCTAGGTTGTATGTCCTCTTGTCCCTTTCTTCTTGTTTTCCTCTCTATGTTTTGTACTCAGCTGACTTTTCATGCTGTCTCTAAAGGAATGAAAAGATTTTTTCAAGCACTAAGCTCACTTAGCTGATTGCTCCTTCCTGTGTTTCCAAAAGGCCAAAGTAAATAACCAGTCCTTCTTTTCACTGTAGACAAGCCATGATCTGCTTATCTGTTCTCCATTTTTCATTTGGATGAAATAATAGCTGCATGA
Organism: Cyprinodon brontotheroides; assembly: GCA_018398635.1. Classification (NCBI taxonomy): domain Eukaryota; kingdom Metazoa; phylum Chordata; class Actinopteri; order Cyprinodontiformes; family Cyprinodontidae; genus Cyprinodon; species Cyprinodon brontotheroides. The sequence continues at coordinate 1,009,338 of JAGKQL010000038.1, forward strand.
ATCATGACAGCAGACAAGATAGAGGAGAGAGCAGAGGCGGGGTTACTGAATCTACTGCGCTCTGGAGAGCAGAGTTCGCTGCTTTTTAGATGTTGTCTCCAAAAGTCTCCAGTAGCAGAAAAAGTCTCTAGATTTGGCGCTAGGAGCTTTTAGAAATCAAAGTGCCAGAGGGGTCTGAAAAGTGGCTAAATATAGCGACTAAAGCTTAAGTTAGCAACACTGCTCTTTGCATGGTTTGTTTTCAAATGGTTTGCTGCTGTCTGTTTGGACCTTTCTGAACATGTGCAGCAAATGGACTGATATCAATATGGTGGACACTGAAGGGGGCTGAGACACACTTAATATTATCAGCGTTCTGATGGAATTTTACAAAAGGATTTTATTCAAAAAAATTATTAATGTGAACAAATAAGGAATAGTTGTATTAACCATACATGGAAACAGTTTTATGGGGCCCCCAGGAACTTGGGGCCCTAGGCAGCTGCCTAGTATTGCCTAATGTTAAATCCCCCCCCCCTGCCTGCAGATGTTTAACATCTGTGAAGCAGCCAGGAGTCAATTAGCACCAACACAAAGCAGAGAGCCACCAGCAAGGCTCAACAGGAGGAAATAACAACAATAACAATAACAGTACGGACCCAGAATCCAAAATGCGTTTTGTTTCGAAAAAATGTATGAAATTCTCTATTTAAAAAAATCCTTCAACAGAGATTGTTGCTTGAAAACCCATTTGTTTGTCACATTCAGAGGCAGAGGTGTGAAAAGTATTAATGTTTATTCCTCCAGTATAAATCCTACTGTTTAAAAACCCTTTTATAGAAGTTAGAGGATCAACTTCAACTTTTTACTCCAGTAAAAGTGTAAAAGGATCATTTTTAAAATGACTTAAAGTATAAAAGTAAAAGTAATGCAGTAAAAAATGTTAATGCCAGAAGCTTTACTGCTCTATCCTATTAAAGGAACATTTTTCAACAACAGGCCATAATCAAAATGAGGGACTTAAAAACAAATGAGGTAATTTGTTTAAATGTAAAGAGTAGAAAGTAAAAAGTTCTCTAAAAAGTAATTGCTCCAGTAAAGTATAGATAGCCAACATTACTAATTAAGAATTTGGACTTTATCTGATACCTCTAACCCTTTACAAGAATAAAGTCATAAAATTATAAGAAAGTTATAAAATAACAAGAATAAAGTCATAATATTATAAGAAACAAGGTATTTTATGACTTTTCTTACGAGAAGCCCTTTCTTCCCTAAAGTGAGGAATGTGGAGCATCAGGTGAAGTTCTACTTTAGCATCAGTTTGACAGATCAGGAAATCTTTTAGCAGCAGCATCAAACTGGGCAGGAGGTCAAAGTGGACTCTGGTTGCTGATTGGTGGAGCTGGTCGGCCGTCATCTGCTGGGCGGAGCTCCAAGCTTTCTTTCTAAAACGGGTTGTTGAACGATGACTTTATTATTGTAATGTTACGACTATATTCTCCAAAAATAAAATAAAATCTCTAGCCTGGCCCTGATACTCCGTCGTAAAAAGCTTTGGGAGAAAATGTTTTCTTCTGTCACTGAAACTCCTCCTCCTTCTTTCTGCAGCTGTATATTTCTGAGACGGCCCATGAAAAGGTGCGCGGGATGCTGGGCTCCTGTGTTCAGCTCATGGTGGTCTCTGGGATCATGGGCGTTTACCTGGCAGGTAGGTCAGCCGAGTCCAGGCCTATTAGAAGCTTCTAGAAGAAGATCTTCTCTGAGTTACCTCCTTTGGGTTCAGTTTTTGCAGCGTAGGGAGCAGCTGACAGGCTGTGGATCATTACAGGATTCCTCTGATCAATAAAATCCCTCATCTCCTCACTGATCAACACTTTCTGAGGCTCTGATTGAGTTAGAGGCAATCAGCTCTTGTTCCTCTGCTCCCTGACCTCTGAGCTGTAATCAGTTCTGATCCTGCATACTTCTAATGTTTTACAACCAGAGCCTGATCATCCGGTCAGGTGAGTTTTCTCTGGAGGTGCAGGAAAAGTTAATCATTAATAAACAATCACCTCCTGGAGTCTGGATGCTTCCACAGAGCAGAGATCTGAGGTGGAGCTGTTTAGGGCTCAGATTCTGATGTCTGTAGCTCAGATAGAGGCGACTATAAGGTCAGAATGCTTTTTAGATGGATATGAGGTTCCAAAAAAGCTTAAAAAAAACAAACAAAGAAACCAAACCACTGGACTTTGTTTTCGTTTCGTTTGAAGACGTTTCGTGCCCATCAGGAAGCTTTTTCAATTTAAAATATCTGGAGTAGCGTTGAGTTCCAGGTTTTATGGAGAAACCTTGTTCTGGCTTAGAGAACATGCAAACTGAACCGAAAACAAGTTCAACCCCTTAGTAATGGGGAGTCTTTAGGGTCGTTATTAACCTGCAAATGTACCCGATACTGGCCCATGCCTCTGTAATGAGGTCTTCTGTTCCAAGGTAAAGGGGTTAGGGTTGTGATGATGGCGGGAAGGAATCAACTCTATCGCTGCATTGTAGGTTTTTGAAGCTGGAACTCAGGTTGCAGCTTTAACTAAACTCAGGTTTAAGGTTGGTTTTTCTTTCCTAACATAGATGGCTTCCTTCACGCCCCTCTCTAACCACCTGTCTTCCCATCAAAGATGTCCTCCAAACCTGTGGATACCCAAACTGGCCGTTTGTCAAAACACCAAGGAAATCCAAAATACATGAAGCAGAAAATAACAGTGAGAAGTTTAAACAAAAAAAAAAATATTTCCATCCCAGATGTTGCTGGAGTGGGGGACCCGTTCATCCGTTTCTATTTGCATGTTTTCTAAACTAAAACCAGGCTTTGTTGGGCTGCTGGATAAAACCTGGAACTAAACGCTAAAAACAGCTTCCTGGATGGAAGAGAAACGTCTACAAACTTGGAAACAAAGTCCAGCAGATTGTTTTTAATTTTCTTTTTTTGGAATGACTGACCTGGATGACCAGCAGATAAGAGGTTATAAGTCTAGGTTAGATGGAGACGTTGTTCTTTCAGAGAAATGGTGGAAGAAGAACTTCCCTCCTTGATGTTCAGAGATTCTCCTTCCAGGCTTGAAGGTTTTTACTGATTTAATTCAGGAAAACATTCCTGTGAATGTTTTAAATCTGTGCCTGTGAAGGAAAACTGTTAATGAAAGGGACCTTTTGTCTCATCTCTGTTTCTCTGGATGTTTTTTTCTCCTGACATTCTTCCTCTAGATTGAAGTAACCGCATTAGCTGCGTAGCTACATCTGGCAAAGCTAGCCAAGCAGAAGACGTTCTTCAGCCCAAAATAAAAGCTTTGACTCAATAACCTGAGAAACGGTCAGGAATTAGAGGCTGGGAGGTTTTTCTTTCAGCAGAGCTCTTATCCTGAACCGGCCTTAAAGGAGAACTCCGGTCAGCAAGGACTAATCAATGGATCTTTATTTATACCTAAAACTAATTAGTTTGCGGTGATTTAATGAATTTAGTGTTAATCAGTAAAATGTTTTAATCGCGATCACTGAATCCGGGAATCAGTACGCATGCACAGTATGTCAGATTTGCATACGTGTATGCTAATCCCTGTTAGCCCTTTAGATTTTTACAACGACGGGCGTGTTTCCCTTTAGTCATGTACAAAAAAACTGTTTAAGGTCAGATCGCCACACGCTTCAAAAAACACAAAGAAGTAAGTCAATAAATTGTTTTTTTTTTATTACTAAAGGGATACTCTTCTGTCGAGGTAGTTTAAAGTCTATTTTCCGCGATAAACAAAAAAGAGATAAACATTTGACTATGGGTTTGCTGATCTGACACAACACCAGCTACTTTTTGCCCAAATATAGTAGCCCCTCCCTCTGCCATCTTCCAGCAGTGATTTTTCACGGTGCTGTGTAAGCCTAGCGCCATTCTCCCCGCTTTCCAAGCTAAATCAATGGGAACTACTAGACATCTGCAATCAACAACAATTAATTGAAGATTTCCAGAGGACTTCCACCATTGAAATTCACTAGCAGAGCTATAGTGAAAACTGGACAATGCCCACGTGGTATGGGCAGCTGGATGCTGGAATACATCGGGTAAAAGAAAAAAAAAAAGAGTTATTCCACCTTTCTGATTCCTGATCCTCCACGGACGGGTTGGTCGTTGGATCGCCAACTCTGAAGAGGGAGGATTTGCCATCGAACTTCTGGCCAGAGAAAACCCCGTAATATGTAGCCAACATTTTGGAAGAAGAATGTTTTCAAGATGACTTGGATAATAGCGCGTTGTGACAAACACCAGATATACAGCACTGGGACTTGATCAACAGCCGATACCGCAAGTGAGCACGTCACTTCAACCAGTAGGTGGCAGTAGTGTTCTTTTGACAAACATGGATGCCTCCAGTAAAGTAGTAACCTGGGTGATTCATCCTGATCTCGCTAAGCTTTCAAAATTTCACCGCGAGATCAGTTCTGGAGACTCTCCGCTAAAGAAAATTTGGAGCCGTTTCACCAAACGAACGCCCAATCAGCGCTGGCTTTTGAGGCGGGTTGAGGTGAAAAGATCTAACCAGAAGCGCCGTGACAGTTCAGTCTCAAAAGAACATGGCGGCTTCGCAGATGAAACTCATGTCTAGCGTGGCTATGGAGCAAGTCTTGCGGGAATTACAGAGTATTTCGTTCACTGAAAGAAGAGCAAAACACTGCTCTGGAGGCTTTTCTCAGAGGAAAAGATGTTTTGCTCTTCTCCCCACTGGCTCGCGAGTTTGGCAAGAGTAGCCTGGCTGTTAGTACGTCATATGCTTCGCCAATCTGATTGGTTTATTTGGCCCGCCTATCACCTCACAACATAGGCCAATCAGTTAACCAGTATTTTCGCCCCTTCCCAAAAATTGTTACTTCAACGGAAGGTTTCCAGATGGATATGCGGAGCAAAGTCCATCTGGCGGAGTCAGGTTGCCAGTAAAGCACATTCTACATGAAAATTACTCTGAATTAAAAACACTAATCATTTATTGAACTTGAATAGTTCAAAAGTTGAATTCTGAATATGAGCAGACTTCTCCTTTAAAAGCTTTTCGCTCCGAGGCGCTCCGTCTTGCTCGCCTTGTTTCTTTTAATCGGCCACCAATCACAAAATCGGACCAGGCTGCGGCCTTAGATGCTGCCCTCACTTTTTGTTGTAATAAAAGAAAACAGAAGTTTGGAGACCAGGATGCGTTTTGGAATCTGATGGAATCAAGACTGATGTGTTAACTTCTCTGATTAAAAAAGGATAATCTGATTAAACATAACATTTCAATGGTTTAATAGCTTCCAATTGGTCAAAAAAGAGGTCATGCTTTCAGTTTGACCTTCAGGTTCAATCATCCAGTGGTGAATCTTCATCAGGGCAGACCGAGCGTCTGCGTTGGTTAGACTGTAGGAATCATTTTATATTTAAAGTAAATTCAGAAGTTTGAATTCTGAAAATGACTTTTCCTTTAAAAATGGCAGCCGATCAGTCGGTAAAGCTAAAGTTTATCCTCTGGTTGTTCAGTTCACCTGCTTCTTCTGCTCCGGACCAACACCGACTTGCTGCTGAGATACAGGAGGCTCAACTGAGGAAGGGTTTTATGGAATTTTAGGTGAATTTCAAGACCAAAAAAAATTTAAAACTTCATTAGAAACTTTTACATTTTTGAAGGAATCTGGATTTTTGGTGCTTCTAGTGACGCCTGGCTGTATTTTCTGTTTAACTGAAGCAGAGGAATAAAGCAGAGATCGACTGATGCAGGAGTTTTACGGCAGATTCTGGTTGTTAGGACTTTGGTCTGATGCTCTGCGTGGCTCGGCTCTGCAGGTCTGTTCATAGACTGGCGCTGGCTGGCCATCTGCTGCTCGCTGCCGCCCTCCCTCATGATGGTCGCCATGTGTTTCATGCCGGAGACGCCGCGGTTCCTGCTGTCCAGAGGGAAGCGGCGTGAGGCAGAGGAGGCGTTACGCTTCCTGCGAGGGCCGGATGCTCCTGTTGAATGGGAGTGCACCCGAATCGAGGAGGCAACCGAAGAACAGGTAAAAAAGGCTGATTTCAGCTCCTCCACCTGCTCGCTGTGCTAAGCTGCTTCAAAGATGGCTGCTCACACTCACTTCCTGCTGCTTTGAGTTCGATTTTCAATGATGGGATGTTTTCCTTCAGGGCTCCACTTTCCGGTTGTCCGACCTGAAGGATCCGGGCGTCTTCAAACCGCTGGTGATCGGCGTCCTGCTGATGGTGTTTCAGCAGATGACCGGGATCAACGCCATCATGTTCTACGCCGAGAACATATTCGAACAGGCACACTTTGAGGTAACGGCACTCCCGGCGCTGCATCACCGCCGCCGACACATGACAAGATGTTGGATTGTTTTTATCAGATGTTTTCTCAGTTGCAACATTTCCTGGTTTTTCATCAGGAGTTTTGCTCCCAGTTCTCTGCAGAAAATTAAGAACAAAACCCCCCAGAAACCTTGGAGCTTCTAGCTGAACCACCTCTCACTACAGAAGAACAGATTAAACGGGTCACAGAACTTGAAGTGATGCGTTCTACAGTTTTAACACAAGGGATGCAATTATTGTAAATCCATTTAATTTCCCACAATGGGGAAATTCGTTGACCGTCCCCTTGGGGAGCAGTGTGGGGGTTAAGGGTCTTGCTCAGGGACCCAGAGTTGCGGCTGTGGGGATTGAACCGGGTATTTGCAACCATCTCAGAGCACAGGCTCTCTGTTCTAACCACTAGGCCACCACTCCCCTGATGCGATCAATGAATCAATTTTTCTTAACGATAAATTGATAGGCGGCCATTTTCCCAAAAACATAAAGTTTCTCTTCTGTCAAGAGAATCTTCCCAAAACATGAAGGGCTAAGTAGATTTTTACAATATACTGTTTAAAAAAAACAGAAAATCATTATATGTTTGATTTAACTCTGGCAGCAATACTTACCACTTGAGCTAGCAGTACTGAGGTAACGGGTGGCGGAGTGTGGGTGGGGTGGCGGGGTCATATCTGCGACACACGCGGACGACCTGGATTCTGAGTGTAGATAAAGCAGAAAGCTTTGAGAGACAGTTTGGTGTAGAAACTGATCCCAAACCAGCAGCAGATCCTCCCGCTCACTGATCCGTTGTTTTCCAGGAGAGCGACCTGGCCTCGGTTATCGTCGCTCTGATTCAGGTCATCTTCACAGCAATAGCAGCTGTGATCATGGACCGGGCCGGCAGGAAAGTTCTCCTCATCATCTCAGGTACGCTCACTCCTCACATGAATGACTGCTTAATAATGACGGTCTTTAACCCGTCTCATTTCATTCCTCTTCTGCATTTGAACCTGTTAATAAGCTGCTGCGTCCGTCAGTATTTTTCCCCTTAATAAAGTTTTTTGTCCCTTCTTTAAACTCTTAAATGATGCCTCTGTCCTTCCAAAGTGTCCTGAGGCTTTTAAACAGAACCAGGCCTTTTTCTGGGGGGTTACTGGATGTTACTGGAGGCAGAACAGGTGGGATGCACGATTAGGAAATACTATGTATAGTTAATACACAGCTATTCCTTATTTCTGCACATTAAATCCTTTGTCTAAAATGCCATCAGAACGCTGATAATATTCAGTGTGTCTCAGCCCCCCTCTTCAGTGTCCAAATTATATTGGATGTAGTCCATTTGCTGCACATGTTCAGAAAGGTCCAAACAGACAGCAGTAGCAAACCATTTGAAAACAAACCATGCAAAGAGCAGTGTTGCCAACTTAGCGCTTTTAGTCGCTATATTTAGCCACCTTTTCAGACCCCTCTAGCACTTTTGATTTCTAAAAAGCTCCTAGCCAAATCTAGAGACTTTTTTCTGCTGCTACTGGAGACTTTGGAGACAACATCTAAAAGCAGCTTAACTCTGCTCTCCAGAGTTTAGTAGATTGTAATCAAATCCTCAGCCTCCTGCTTCCCTCTCTATCTTGTCTGCTGTCATGATTCATGCAGCTATTATTTCATCCAAAATGAAAAATGGAGAACAGATAAGCGTGATCATGGCTTGTCTACAGTGAAAAGAAGGACTTCGGGTTATTTACTTTGGCCTTCTTTTCAGAAACACTTCAGGAAGGAGCAATCAGCTAAGTGAATTTTTAGTGCTTTGAAAAAATCTTTCATTCCTTTTATAGAGACAGACATGAAAAGTCAGTTGAGTACAAAAAACATGTAGAGAGGAAAACAAGAAGAAAAGGGGACAAGAAGAGAGGGACACACAAACTCAGGAACAGATAATGATGCCTTGTTCTATTAACTTCCGCCTGTCTTGCCTCAGCCCTATATATATCCTAGATCCGGCCTCGGGAAGCAGAACATGCGGCTTAAAAAATCCTCCATTACTGGACACAGATCAAAGTTTTTAAGGGAATATATACTGTGCTCATTTTCTGTCATTCCCCATGCCGAAAATCTCTGGAGTATTTTGATACTGCATTTGGCGGCTGCTCGCCGACATTCGTCAATGGAAGCCGAGAATAAAGCGTTCATAACTGTTTAAAATGCCGTTATGCTGCCGCCCGGTCGGGACCAGTGTCCTGAGTGGGTAGCATCCAGAATTTACCTCTAAAACGAAGTCATTTAGAATGTTTTTAGAGCATAAACAGTAGTGTAGATTTCCTAATAGCGCCTCTATGCCGTCACGACGCTACGGAAGCCGCAGACCAAACCAGCTTATTCAGCTCGCAGTGAATCCTATGCTCTTCCTCAACACCCGAAGTCCTCAGAGACATTTTTCTTTCGCTGTTTCTTTCTTTGCACAGGTAAACAAAGCACATTTCTTCTTCTACGCTTTGCATTATCGGCAGAGCAGACGCTGAATGCGCACTTTCATCTTGGTTTGGTCTGCCGCTTCCGTAGCTCGCGGAGAACGCATGTGAACGCGCTTTCAGGAAATCCTATACACTACTGTTTATGCTCTAAAAACATTCTAAATGACTTCGCTTTCGAGTAAATTCTGGATGCTACCCACTCAGGACACTTGGAATACATTGGATCTTAGAGCAGTATGGAGGAATATTGACACGTTTTTTGTGGACTTTATGGACCTTTCTGCCTCGGCCACGCCATAGACCTCCATTATTTGAATGTCAGCAGACAGCAAGAAGAAGCCTCCCAGATTCCAGATGCATTTGAGATATCAAAAAAGTACCCCAGAGTGTTGTTGTTCAGCATGGAGGTGAGTAGAAAATGAAGGCTAATCATGTTTTGGGTGTACTATTCCTTTAAGCCTCTACAGCTGAAATTAGACACTGTCATTTTCAAGTTATGCCCTTTTTATTTTCAGTTATCCTGATTATTGGGATATATCTTCTACTCCGGGTTATTTTAATCTGTCCTTTCTGGCCTTAAAAAAAGCTATATTTTCTGATCTTCTGTTTTGATTATTTCTCTCTGTTCAGTCTTTATTTTTGCCCGTTGGTTCATCGTTTCCTTAATTCAGCATCTTTATATTATTTAGGATCCTTCCTTAAGCCTCCCTGCTGACCTCTTGCCTCAGCTGCTCGTTTTTCTAATTATCACACCGAATTCATGTCATTCTCCACACCTTCCTCAGTATTTATCTGTCTCTGATTGCTTCCCACCGGGTTCTCCTGTTGCATCTCCATGCTCGCTGGTTGAACGCCACCTTTGGACCAGATTCAGATTTAGAAAGGTTTCCTTTCTGTCCTTTCAGCTGCAGATAAACGACCTTGATGCAGCTGGAGGAATCACAGATCACAGCCGTCTGGTTTTTCTGTGATTTTTGATATAAACAGAAGATTTTCTGGGTATATTCTATTAAACCAGATGTAAATCCAGTTTCTTGATTTTTAAACCATTGCTTCATTTATATTTTCTGCTCTTAGGCCGCGTTTACAGGAAGGGAAAACTCAGATATTTCCCTGCGGTTTGGCCTCTCGTTTACACCAAAAACCCAGTTTTTATGACAGAAAATGATTATTTCTAAAAACCAAAGTGGAGATTTCTGATAACGTTGGTTATGTGCTGCCTTGACAACAGGGATAAACGGCGTTTTAGCTTCTTAACCGTCACATTATGTGCCAGAAAATCCTTAAAGTCATGTGAGCGCCATAATACAGTTTATTATGGCGATCGACGGCGTATTTATGGTTACGTTTTATTAAAACGATGTTGTGTGCACCATATTATTCTTGAAATATTAGTTTCTCTAAATACTCAGCTGTGTGTAAATGTGGTCTGATTTTTCCAGCCGGCCATTTAACACCGTGTCTCTGTTATCTCCCTGAATCCAGGGGTTCTCATGATGATCAGCACCATGGCGTTTGGAGTTTACTTCTACTTGGTAGCCAAAGTTCCCGGCGCCGCCTCAGTGAGTCCGACGGCAGCGGAACCCCACCCGGATTCCTGACCTGGCTGGCCCTGGCCAGCATGGCCATCTTCATCGCCGGTGGGTGGATATGGCTTAATGATGCATCTTGAAGCCGTTTGGACACATTGTTAAACTGTGGTTAATGTTGCATTGATACTGTCTCACGAGAATACTGACACCTGCTGGACATTTAAAGCCACTGAAGTCATATATTTAAAATGTCAAATCATTCTTGGCTTAAAACATGGATATAAATCTCTATTTTTATCAAAAGTCCTCAAAGGTAGAATTTAAATTTCAAATAAAAAAATCCTGTCTTAAATCTGTTTTTTTTTTGTGATCTTCTGCAGGCCAGTTAGTTCTACGGCCAGCCTGAACACCTTAAATTCAGCCAATCTATATATCAACGTCATCTGTCAATCAAATGTTTTCGGGTCATAGCATCTTGATTCATGTGTCGCAGCTAATATACGCAACTGTTGAAACCAGAATCCTTTCCTTTCCATTGAGTTAAGGCCCCAGTGTTCACGGGATGGACGCTCTGTGTCTTCGCAGGCGAGAGCTAACAGAACTGGCAGCGCTTGCGGTGGCAAGGGCTCAAACATGTACGTAGGCTGGAAGCTCTTTCACACCAAAACTTGTAAGCTTCTGCCGCCTGGCGCCCCTTCTTCCACAACATCTTCTTCGCCCCCTCCTCTAAATAAAAAAAATGGATGTACGGAGAGACTCATCCACCTAACCTCCCACACTAAACCTCTCCCTCCCTCTTGCATGCTTTCCTCTGTCCATAGCGCCTCCTTGACAGCGAAGCTTTAAGTCACTCAACTTAGTGTTACTTGGTCCCAATGGAATTTCCCATTGGGAACCTGTTAGCACTAAGATGCTAACTGGTTAGCAAGATGCTTCTAACAAACCGGCCACAACCAAACTTTCTTACAAACCTTCCGCCACAACAATCCCCCCCTTTGATAATTCCACCAATCACATTCACTTTATTCACTCCAGTGTAAAGTCAGTGCACCACTGGGAGAATTCAGAAATGCAACAGTTGGAACAGCCGCTTCCCTACGACTTTAAAGGTTAAAGTGCAAGTCACAAGAGTTTTCAATGGATCAATATTTATACTTAAAACATTATTTTAAGACATTATTTTTTAGCAGATTAATCATGTTTACAGAAACACAGTTTATAGTCTTTCTAGAAACGACACGCGCACCGATACAGCGTGTTGCTCTATGGGCTCCACGCATCGGGGTTAATGGACCCATCACTAGCGGCGGGTTCATCACTGCCTTTCAGGAAGCTTATTGCAAAACGATTATAGGTTAAAAAACATATTATTGAAGATTCTTTGAAAACTAATTTCTCTGTTTGTCCTGAAAACCTAACTGCCTCTGTTCAGGTTTCGCCATCGGCTGGGGTCCCATCCCGTGGCTGATCATGTCGGAGGTCATTCCCATTAGAGTGAGGGGCTTCGCTGGAGCTGCTGTGGTACTCAGCAACTGGGGGATGGCTTTCATCGTCACCAAATCCTTCCAGGACATGATGGTAGGTCTTTAAGGAGAAATCAGCCCCCCGCCACGCCATCAAGAGCGTCACTCATGCTGCTTCTCTCCCTGCAGAACCTCCTGACCAGCGCCGGGACCTTCTGGCTCTTCTCCTGCATGTGCTTCCTCAACATCATCTTCACCGTCATCCTGGTCCCAGAGACCAAAGGCAAGACGCTGGAGCAGATCGAAGCCATTTTCAGAGGGACGTCGGGTCCATGACGGCGTGCCAAGCAGGGATGGACATCATCAACCTAAACAAACTGTTAAAGTGGGCATTAGAGAAAAAAAAGGAAGCTGATTTAAGCAGCTTCCATGTTTGCTTTTATAACCGTAACAAAAGATTTTAAGTGATTTATTAGTTTGTTTTATGAAAACTGTTTATTTTGTGCCATTGAGCTGAATTTTATCAGTGAGGTGCGACTAAACTGCCAACGATGATATTAATTAATCATTGGTTGGACTTTTTGACATGTTGAAAAATAACCTAATCCTTCATTGACTGACACCTGAGGGATACTTTGCTCTTTACTGCTCCCTGCTGGCTACAGAGCGTCCAGCGGGCCCAGCTTAGATCTAAAAATGTATGGAGGGAAATTTGATCCATTAATGTTGCAAAAGAAAAAGGCATTTTGTAAATTAAAATTCAATCTAGAAAGTTTTAAAATCAAAAACGGGTTTAAAGAGTCACTCTGCTGTTTTCTCAGATTTCTAGTTTTTATTTATTTTCTTAACATGTTTTACATGTTTATATTTTATTATTTTTTTTTTATTTTTCCTGATTTTGTTTAATCAGTTGAATTCAGACTGGCAAACAGCATTACAATTATTTTCACCTCTAGGGGGCGGGCTTTCCTGAGAGGCGAGAGAGACGTTTCTATTGGTCAGATGAGCTTTTAGCACATCTTTAGTTGGCTTTAGAGTGAGGAGAATGTGATCTGGAAAACGAGGAATACAATTTATAAAAATATAGAAAACTGGAGAAATAAATTTTGAAACTATAAAAATCTGTAAAAAAAAAAAAGATAAATAATGATTTGAAAAGACCACAATATATGAAAATCCAATCTGAAACAAAACAGAAATATCTGCAAAAATTACATATGAGAAAAAGAGAAAAGTAACTCTTAAAAGTTTTCAAAGTTTCTTTTGTGATTGCATATTTGTTTTTGTTTTCAAAACGTGCATTTTTTCAAATTTTTTTTTATTTACAAAAGCTGTTCTTTGTTTGCAACAAGAAGGGAACTAAACTGACAGAAAAACACGTCTTCCTTAAATTACAATAGTGCTGCAAAAGCTTCACTGGGACAAAACCCCCCAAAAAAACAAATAGACATTTTTTTAATTGTCTTAAATCAAAAAGATGCAGCTTCTGCCATAATTTATTCCTTATAAAAAGGTTCCAGATGTTGAGCGAGTTCTGCTGTCAGTTAAATTAAACCATCAGGACTTTATTAAGGGAAAAGTTGAGTCAGTATGAATAAGTTGTGGTAACTTAATGAATTTAGTGTTAATCCCAGAAAAAATAAAACGGACAACGGTGTTGGCGTCGCTCGGGTCAATCACTCAGATCTGGGAGGCGGCCATTTTGCTGCCCAAACATAGTAGCCCCCTCCCTCCTGCCATCTTCCAGCAGTGACGTCCACGGTCGCGGTAAGCTTCTAGCGCCATTCTCCCCGCTTTCCAAGCTAAATCAATGGGGAACTACTAGGACAGTAATATCTGCAATCAACAACAATTATTGAAGATTTCCAGAGGACTCTACACCATTGAAATTGCACACCAGAGCTATCGAGTAGTGAAACTTGACAATGCCCACTTTTACTCTTTGACAAACATGGATGCCTCCAGTAAAGCACGTTCACATTCAAATTACTATTAATAATTATCATTTATTGAACAGGATGGAATAGTTTCATATTTAAAGAACTTTCAGAAGTTTGAATTCTGAATATTACTGGACTTTTTTTTTTTTGAACAATGTTTTTATTAATTTCCAGTAAGAACATCCAAACACATGTTGACAAGCGTTACACTGTTTGCATAATGAAAAGCCGGTCAACATCATTGCACACAAGTATGTAGAACAAAAAAAAAAAAAGTGATTTAAATTAATTCAAATTAAGATATCAAAAAGTACATACATAAACCAATAAAAATAATTACAATTACAAATAATAATGTAAGGACTTTTCCTTTAGTAACTGCCCCCAGAAGGTTAAAAATGCAAAAACATCTGACATAATTAGGAGATTCAAAGTCCTAAGTTCAACTTTCTGGATATGAGCAGACTTTTCCTTTCAGAATGCAAATGTTTGAGTGACTTGAACCTTTTTATGCTGCTGTTTGTTTTGCTGTCAGGATGTTCAGTTTGCTGTTTTAACCACAGCGTGAAGAAAATCCTCTCCGATAAAACCTGAAATTATTTGAAAGTTTCCATACAGCTAGAAAGCTCCAGACTGATTCGTCATTAGTAACACTGTTGTCTCAAACGGTTGGATTTACCAGCCTACCATGGTGTTTAAACATATTTTTAAATAATCCCAGCGAAGTTTATGATTTATTTACCACAAAATGTTCAGCCTAGGCTGTCATGATTCTATTCAGTCTATTTCTATAGCTCCAATTCCCATCCTGTCCCCTCAAGGCACTTTCCAGTTCACCAGATCATCCAGTCAGATTGATTCAAAAGTTTTCTATCTAAGGAAAACCAGTCTTATTGACTCTTCAGCAATCCTCACACTAAGCATGCTTGTAGCAGGTAAAGTGGAGAGGAAAACTCCCTTTGAACAGGAAGGAACAGCAGAACCATATGATGTCACATAAAAAGATATTGACTCTTAAATATTTAAAAACTTTATCCATCAAACCAATTTCATTACATTAGTTTTATTTCATGCACAATTTATGGATAAAATTTTGTTTTTTTTTAATTTTTTTTACAGTTTTGTCAGTGTAGAATCAGATAACTTTAATTCACTCACAGTAGATTTAATCTCTAAATGTTTTACTCACAGCTGAAACTTAGTTATTCTATATTTAACAAAACTCTGCAAACATAATTATTGACCTCAGTCTTTTAAAGCTGCTGAGATGAAAGCTGAGTCATGTCTTCAAAAAGACAGCCACCGTCTGCTAGCAAACGCTGACTCAGCATTTTTTCATCCTCTGCGGCTTTTTCTGTCTACAATAATCTGTTGTTGCCATTTATGCTAAGTTTTTGTCATTTCTACCAATTTAGTTCTCTTCTTTTAGTTGGTAGAATAAATCTAAGTTAATTTAGAACCAAAATTTGTAATTTATTTTTTATGTTTGGAATTTTTTAGATGACTCTGTGAAATGTTAGACCTCACAGCGGGTGCTGGTGGATTGGTTGGTAAATGTCCGGTTTTTGACCAATTTGTTAGAGCTTCAAATATTAGATTCACAATATTTTTTCATTTCGACTAAGTTGCGAGACATTTTTAGTAATGATTTTGCTTTTC
Organism: Cyprinodon brontotheroides; assembly: GCA_018398635.1. Taxonomy (NCBI): domain Eukaryota; kingdom Metazoa; phylum Chordata; class Actinopteri; order Cyprinodontiformes; family Cyprinodontidae; genus Cyprinodon; species Cyprinodon brontotheroides. The sequence continues at coordinate 1,024,713 of JAGKQL010000038.1, forward strand.
CAATAAATAAATCAAGTGGGAAGTGTCTACAAAGCCAAAAACCACCTGTTACCACGGCATTTGTTGGAAATGTTGGAATTTTTTGGAGCAGAAAGCTGTAACATTTTCCATCTTATAGTAAGATGCGATTAAACTGAATGCCAACAGAAGGAAGGAGTTGCTGCTTTCATTTATCTGCTGTTTTTAAAGTGAAATGATGTTCCGTGGTGCTAAAGTTGGTCAATAAGGACTTCCTGTGCTGTGCTTGGTTTAATGCATGTTGATGTATTTTTGGTTTTTTCTTTAATCAGGTCTGCTGCAGAGGGTTTTTCTATCATTGGGGTGAGAAGTGAACGCATCATGATCTGATGGAGTTCCTGTTTTCTTTGCATTTTTATTCTTTGTAACAAGAAACTGACAGCTGTAAACTCTAAGAGCTGCATGTCTTTTTATATTTTTTTAATCAGTTTATTGTCATGGTTTTGTAAATGAAATCTTTTAAAGATGGATGACCGGTACACATGTGACTTTGTCTCTTTAGAGGTTGTAAGGTTGGTCTCTCTGGTTGTTTAAACTGAGTTTAATAAATCTGTTTAACAGAAGCATTGATCAACACTTTGAGTTTTGGCTCCATCTTTGTACTAGCTCTTTATTTGAAGACGACATGGCGTTCCACCTGTTTCGCATCCTAACAACGATTTTACCAAAAATAAAAAAGGGCTAATTTATTTTGTAAAAAGGATTCATTAAAATATTCAAAACTGTTTTGAATCAAATATATTTTCCCATCAAATGTTGAGTGGAGGTGCGAAACAAATATATTTTAAAATCAAACAGTGGAATAAAACAGGGAGGGAAAAGTTCAATTCATACATCAAATGTAAAAAAGGTTAAATGCTGCTAAATGAAACAATCAGATGACCTAAAATCTACATTTTAATTTACTTTCTTTTTTTTAAGAAAGTTCCTGCAGGGGACCAATCTCTTTTCTTCTGTAAGAAACGGGCTTGACGTGATCTTTTTGGCCCATGAGCCACCGTGGCAGCTGGTTTCCAAGGTTACCAGCCACTAAGCATTTTCACTAGCCTCATTTGTGTTTGCCGACTATTTTGAGTATGATTAACGCTGATTATGCCAAGATAAATTTGACTTTAATTAGATGTTCAACCTTTCTAAATTCAATGATCTGTTTTACACCCCCATATCAAGACTACATAAAACCTTTAACACTATGGGTCATTATCAAGAGCGGTTTCTTATTCTATAATAAAAGTGATAGAATCAAGTAGAAGATTAATAGAGCATAAAAAATAAAAACAACTTTTCATTATCAGTGGGCATTTTATTGTAAAGCTCTGCTGCATATAGTAATATACAAATTCTATTCAGTTTATTTCTATAGCGTCAATAACATCATGTCATCTCAGGTCACTTTCCAGTTCACCAGATCATCCAATCAGATTTATTCAAAGTTTTCTATCTAAGGAAAACCAGCTGATTGCATCGAAACTCATTGACTCTTCAGCAATCCCCTCACACTAAGCATGCTTGTAGTGACAGTAGAGAGGAAAAACTCCTTTGAACAGGAAGAAACCTCCAGCAGAACCACAGGCTCAGTGTGAGCTGACCCATCTGCTGAGGGCCCACTGGGGTTCAAGGAGACAGAAGCAGACATAGAAAAAGAAGCATAGATACAAAAAGACAACTGTCAACCAGCTCCACAGGCGGCCCCGCCCAGGAACACACACAGCCAGGCAGACGAGCTCCGAGCCAGCTCCCCACCGTCAGAGGATGAAGAGAGCACATCCAGTTAGTCACAGTCAGAGAAACAGGACTACACTAGAAAACAGGCCAAGCTCCAGCATCTAGAAACAAAGGTGTTGATGGCAGCAGCACAGCTGATATTTCTCTCCAGGATGGAGTCACAGCCAAACAGGAACAGACCAGATGAAGCTACTATGAGAAAAGCAGAGAGAGCAGAACGTTAGAGATTGAACTAAGAGATTCTGCAGAGTGGGAGAATAGAGATAGAATGAAGCAGAATGATGAAAAAGGGGTCCCTATGTCCTCCTGCAGTTTAAGACTATAGCAGCACAAATGCTGAAAATAGTACGGGATAACCTAAGTATTTTGGATGAGGTATAATGTAGATCCAAGGAGAAACTTCTACTTGGACTGAGGGTATATATACTTATATATACATGTTTCAGCTAAAAGAAGTAAAGAGCTAAGTTAAATCTGCAGCAAAACTTATTGTTGATGTGTATCAGGGCAGATACAGGACAGAGTGTACCAAACAACATGTGCAGGTGGAAAGCTGAGAATGACCTTGCTCACACACACACACACACACACACAGAAAGAGCTGATTTTGTAGAAGCAGAAAAACAGGAAACAACTCCATACATGGAGATAGGAATGTAGGGAGTATGACTCTGTGGGACTGTCTATGTGAAACTGTAAGATTCTCCTTGATTAAGATAATAAAGAGCCTGTGTTGGAGGAGGTCAGAGTTGCTGTTCACAGATGAATCAAAGACGAATCGAAGCTTCATTGTCAAGATTCTTTATTTCATTCCATCTTAGTGACCTGCACTCGAATCAACAGACCCGGGAAAACCAAGACGGCCTTCAACAGGACTTCAATTCTCCCCATCTGTATTATTGGGCTTTCAGTGCTCTGCCTCTGCCTACCTAGTGACTAAGCACACGTCATTTTGTTTTTACTATAAGCTTTATCAAAAAGGAAAGTTTTAAGCCTAGCCTTAAAAGTAGACAGGGTGTCTGCCTCACGGACTAAAACTGGTAGTTGGTTCCACAGGAGAGGAGCCTGAGAACTAAAAAGATCTGCCTCCCATTCTACTTTTAGAAATTCTAGGAACCACTAGTACCTGTATATATTTATATATACCTATACATATATACAGTAATTTTAGACAATTAAGAATTTTTTTTGGAAAAAATAAAAATTATAAATCGAGATTTAAAAAAATAAGCAGATAAAATAATTATTTTTATGCTTTTGTGCCCCTTCTAAACAAAATAAGTCTTAATCAAATTAAATCTTATCTAATTGTTTGAATTTCTGAATTTCCGCACTTGCCAGTTTAATATTTCAAAATAAAAGTCGTATCATTAGCTGCCAAATTTGTTGTTCTGGTTTCATTGCTGGTTTTTAGATATTTAAAAGAAACAACTATAAAACAATCTGAGAAACATAACATTTAAACGTATGTTTATGCTGTTTCCTTGAGATGTTTTAAATTTGGATTATAAGAAGCAGCTGTTTCCGGTGCGCGGTTAAATCTACCGGAAGCACCTGTTGGTGTCACCCGGTTTATGTTCCGCCGCCGCTGGCTGTCAGCCTACCCGCTGCTCGGCGCTGATAGCCGGGGATGCTGCCTGCCGCGCTGCGGACAGGGATGGAGTTGAGCCCCAGAAGCAGCCAAGTGTCGGACGGAGTTTGAGACAAAGGGAGGGCGGTTGGCGTGAGGTTAACCGCCTGAACTGCTCGCCCGGCGGGCTTTGCCCCCTTTTTCTAGACGGAAATAAATCCATAAAAAAGTCCCGGTGAAGATGAAGCTGCTGAAGCCGAGCTGGGTGAGCCACAACGGTAAGCTGCTTGTGCAGGAATCTGTTGGACCAAGTTGGGCTTTTGTTGTCGGCGAGGGAGGGAGGGGGGGTGGATAGTTGAAGAAGCATGGTGGTCCTCACTGGTTCCCCCGTGGATCTGGTTCCCAAACACCGCCTAACTCTGCATAAAAACACCACATATATTCCACTTTAGGGGTTTATTCTCTGGGATTTAATGCATTTAAATTAGCTAACAAGCTAGCTGGTTAGCCCCCCGACTAGCCCCGATGCTAAACCCACCGAAAATAATGAGCCGAATCCAGACTTCATTTGTCCAACTGACATTTGATGAAATGTTTTTGGCGCTTTTAGTGGATTTTGAGCTGATTTCTGAGGCTTTAGGCGGGGAGCCGGAGGAGCTTCCAGCTGGTGTTACTTTGGAAAGTTACCCGCTGAGGAAACGGCCTGAGCTGCAGGGATCAGGTTCATACTGAGCATTAAACTCCTGCTGTCTGACAGGATCCACCTCAGTCACAACTGATATTTATAACATCCACAGGTTATTTAACATGTAGGAAAGCACCAACTGCTGCGCCACAGGTTGAGAGGTTTTATTTATTGTTGGAATTTTAACTTCTATGAGCTACATTGTTTTGGATTTTTACATTATCTTTATTATTTGATTTCTTTTTTTCCAATCCCAGATGAGCGCCCTGAGAAGCAGTGATGTTTAGGTCTCAAAGCGCTGCTTTCAGGTCATATCCTGGATCTGATGTGTCAGATGGATGCCATGCATCGACTGTGAATACTGGTTAAACTGGAGCTTAAACCTGATGCATTAGATCAGGGATGGGCAACTCCAGTCCTGGAGGGCCTGAATCCTGCAACTTTTAATTATGTCATTGACTTAAAGCAATTAAATACAAAAGGAAAAGGACTCCGGAGGAATTGATTGCATACTGGGGAGGCAATTCAACCATTTGATTCAGGTTTGTTGGACCAAGGTTGAATCTAATTTTACAGGAAACCAGCCCTGAAGGACTGGAGTTGCCCGCCCCTGCATTAGATGAAGGGTCTGACACTCAGAGTGGTGAAAACATCACTTTAGTTAACAATAACAATTCATTCATCTGTAAAATGGGGTGCTGGTGCCTATCTACTGCGAGAGGCGGGATCCACACTGGACAGGTCGCCAGTCCATCACAGGGAAATACAGAAACAAACATCCATTCATGCACACACTCACACCCAAGGAGAATTTAGATTAACCAGTGAAACCTAACATTCAGGTTTTTAGACTGTGGGAGGAAGCTGGAGTACCCGGAGAGAACCCACGCATGCTCATGGAGAACATGCAAACTCCATGCAGAAAGATCCAGGCTGGGAATCAAACCCAGTGCTACCCACTGAGCTGCCCTAATAACAATTAAAAGACACAGACTGGTTATACTGATAATCTGCAGCCCTGGTTTGTTGCTGAATCCACTTTCCTGTGATTCTCTGTTTACTTGGTTTGAATTGGTGGATGAATATGAATGTAGCAGCTGGCGGGTCATTAAATTATTATTTTTTTAAATTAAGGCCTTAATTGGCTGTTTATTGTGGCATTTAAAATGCTTTTATTAAAAAAAAACAAAAAAAAAAACAATTTCATTACAATATATTTGCGTGGAACTGCTTCTCGTTGATCGCGAAAGCTGTATGTTCAGAAAAGAAGTTTGAGTCTTGAGTAAAAGCTTAACCTTTTGGCTCATTGCATATCCATCTGGAAAACCTTCCGCTGAAGTAATTTTGGGAAGGGGGCGAAAATACTGCGTTAGCTGATTGGCCTATGTTGGTGATAGACGGGCCAAAATAAACCAATCAGATCAATGAAGCATATGACGCACTAACAGAGCGACATGACGAAGAGGGAGCCAATTGATAGATCAAACTCTTGGTGAAACCAGTGGAGAAGAGCAAAAACATCTTTTCCTCTGAGAAAAGCCTCCAGAGCAGTGTTTTGCAAGCTTTTCTTTCAGTGAAGAAATACTCTGTAATTCCTGCAAAACTTGCTCGATAGCCACGCTAACGCTAGTTTCATCGGCTGAAGCCGCCATGTTCTTTAGACTGAACTGTCGCTAGCTTCGCTAGCTGTCACACCTCAACCCGCCTCAAAGCTTTAACGCTGATTGGACGCTCGCTTGGTGAACGGCTCCAAATTTTCTTTAACGGAGAGTCTCCAGACTGATCTGTGTGAGTGTGAAAACCTTTGAAAGCTCGCGAGATCAGGATGGTCTCACCGGCTAGAGAATTGCAGTGATAAAAAAAGCTAATTTCAAACAAAAGTGGCTGGAAAACGAGGAATTCGGGACATGGCTGCAGCCTGTCGACGGGTAACTGTTGGTGGCATTAAAATTATTTCTAAGATCATTAAAAGAGCAATAAAAAGCAGTGAATTTGAGTTATTCATTCCTGTATAAACCCTGAGCTGGTTATGGGCACATTTCCACCACAATACATCAGATATAGAAAGAAAGAAGTTGTTACTGTAGAGATATAATTGTATAAATATTATTAAATGCCTTTATTGTCCCACAATGGGGAAATTCACTCTCTGCATTTAACCCATTAGCAGCAAACCCAGAGCAATATGGCAGCCCACTGCTCCCCAAGGGAATGGGTTAAATTAATTTCATTGCTCTGTTCTTGTGACCTTGGAATCACAATAAAACGCTGAAAAAAAAAAAAAAAAAGAGCTTAGATTAGTTTTTGTTTTTTTTGTTGGCGGTCTGTATGCCTGATGAACTTTTACTAATTTTGATAAGTGCAGCCAATTAAGCACCGACTGGTCACAAAATGAAGTTATCATTATTTATTTTTGAACGCGTTTTCAGGATGTTGGAGTGAGTTTCTCTGCTGTAAACTAACTTGGCTCATGTAGCTTTAAAGTTCACATTCACAGACTCCTCAGACCTTGGGTGTCTGATGATTTAGAACAGGGGTCACCAACGTGGCGCCCGTGGGCTCCAAGGGGCCCTCAAGGACATCATGGGGTGCCCTCAGCATCTTTTGAAAACCGAGCAATTAACCAGTGGACTAAATCTGAAATGTTATTTTTTACTGAAGCTCTTATTTTGAAGCATTTTATCAGATCAATAAATTAGAACAGTTGAGGATTTATATGGATTTCATAATGAGAATATCTAAAAGCAAATTAAAAATGAAAAACAATAGAAATATGTTTATTATCTATGAAGTTGAGGTGAACGCCGACTCCTCCAGTTCATAGGTCAGTATTGGTAGCCCGTCCTATGACTCAGTACCCATATATAGCCCTCAGCCTTAAAAAAGTTGGTGACCCCTGCTTTAGAAGCTAAAGCATCGAACATTTAAACTCCCAGCTGCAGGAACCTGGTGTTCCCTGTATTTACTGCAGATGGCAGGGCGGCTCGCTGTGATTGGTTGAAGCAGTGATCTCCTATTGTCACTCATTAACGGGTGAAGCTGTTGTTTTCCTTTTTTATTTAGTTGATTCTGAATGTTTGCTTCCAGCATTTGGGGAAACCAAACGCAGACCGAGCTGCTTCCATTATTGTGTGCTGAGTAAACGAGGTTCAAAGAATGAGGAAAGATTTGGGGAGGTGCAGTATGAGACAGAGGAGGAGTTAACTCACATTCAACAGGAGCAGATCTCTAAGAAAATCCTAGAAAGCGCTCTGGGTGTTTACTGCTTGGAGAGCAGAGGGAACCGGTTTTGGCTGTGCTCAGACTAAGCTGTGGAAAATCACGCAGCAGTCATTGGGAAATTTCCACGAAGACGAACTGAAAAGACAAAGATCCACGAAGGCGCTTCTGCTGGGAGGAACCCGGCCTGGTGTTCTGCACCAGCTCTCATCTCTGTTTCAAGCTTTTAAAACCTGTTGTGGTTAAATATTAAAATGTGGACTTTTGTCTTTTCTAGGCAAACCCATCTTTTCAGTCGACATCCATCCAGATGGGACAAAATTTGCAACGGGTGGACAAGGTGAGACGTTTAGAACCTGGATGTTTGGATGAAGCTGTGAGTTAATAGAGGACAAGCTCAGTTTGCTCCTCCATCTCTGAGGAGGAAAAACGCTCCAATCAGACCACAGGATGCATCTCAGATTTGCACTGATCTCCATTCAGAAAGTGTTTTAGGGGTAAAAACTGACCGATATTTAGGAATACATAAGATAGATTTAGATCAATGACGGATATTTACCGAGCATGAATCCTACAAACTAGTTCTAAAGTGATACATAGGCCTGTTGTCATTGATAGTGACCTAGTAGATCATCACTAGGATGCGAGGAACCGTGCTAGCCTAAAACGGTCGTAAGGAACCGAGCTCGGCACGGATGGGTTTTCAGAGGGTAGTGGAAATGGGTCACTACCGATCCATCCTGCGCATTCGCCAACAGATATACATCCAGGTTGCCATAAATAATGTAATTACGGTACTAAAATGAGTTATTTCTATCCTCAACTCTCTAAAGAATTCTAATACACATCTTTAAAAAAAATGTTTTATATGACTTTTGTGAGACAGTTTTTATGCTTTTTACATTCGTTAAACTGCTTCTCTGACGTCATCATGGGACACGCTCAGAGCAGTCTGGCAAAATATGATTAAACCACGTTTATCTGCATTTTAATTGTTTATTCCTTTAGATTATGCACTATATACCATTAGGTTAAAACCAAAGGAAAATATAAAACAAAAAAAAAAATTGATTTATATTTAAATCCAAAGGCAAAGAAGAGCTCCTGGAAGTGGCGTAGGATCACATTTCCGGTGCAGATCAGGCAGAGACGAGTCATAAAACAGGATTTTAAGGCATTTATTTTCTCAGGAAATACATTATTAAACTTTAACACATTGTATTTTAGTACGCTTACTATTACTGAGGAGAGGAAAAGGTCATTTAGGTCTTTTTGACGATATAAAATCGAGGATGTATATCTGGATGTGCAAATGTGCTGATGGCGATCAGGTAGTAACTAGGGGCTGTAGCCTCTTTGCTTCAGATAAACTCCCACAATCCTTTGCTACATTAGTCAGTGTTGCGTGCCCACTGACATAAACACAGAAGCCGGATGGGAACGGGTTAGGGTTAGGGCAGATATGTTTTAAAGGAGCCACATTGGCCTGTTTGTGTCGATGCCAATATGTCGGCATCCCTGCTCATTTCCCTCCGTCCATTAATTGAATTCTGCTACAGATCGACTGATTCAGGGGTTTTAAAAGCCGGTTTCGGTACCCATTATTCTGACGCCAGTTTAACTGATATGTGCTGCTGACTTTTAGGGGTTTGATTATGAAGCAAACATTGCCTTAACTTCCTCCACCGAAATGGTAAAAGTAAAAGGACTCGGTGATAAAATCTTTAAACAAAATAAACCTTTATTAACAAATAAAACATTAACAAATGGAGGGAGCGGCATTGCAGGTTAATCAGCACCAATTGTAAAGACTTTTATTTCTCATTTTATAGTTTGGTTGTTAGAAAAGGTTCAGAACCAGAACAGAGAGAGACTGTATCAGAGTCGGTTCACTCGGTGCAGATCTGCCAGTGGCCTTCTGGGGAAGCTACAGGTCTAGCGCCCCTAGTGGCTCAAAGCTATGCAGCGTTGCTTTACAGAGATTTTGTTTTCCAGGGGAGGACTCTGGGAAGGTGATGATCTGGAACATGGCGCCCGTCCTCCGAGAGGAAGATGAGAAGAACGAGAATATTCCCAAAATGCTCTGTCAGATGGACAATCACCTAGGTAACCAGGCTTTTCTTTCAGCCCGTTTCTGGCTGCAGAGCTGCTGTGGACGGTTCTGGTTCTGGTGTCGGATAATAAATGTGTTGGACCTCATAGAACAGGGTTTATCTTTAAATCAGGGCTTTTATAAGCTGCTGTTCTCTGATGATCCCTGTAGCCTCTGATCAGAGCTTTGGGACGGAGAGGATTTTATGGATTGTTTGGTTTCCATAAACCTGCCCAGGTTCTGTACCGTTAACTGCTGGGTTTGTGTTTTCCTCTGCAGCCTGCGTTAACTGCGTGCGCTGGTCCAATAACGGGCTGTACCTGGCCTCAGGAGGAGATGACAAGCTGGTGATGGTGTGGAAGAGAGCAGCGTAGGTCCACTAACTGGCTCTGAATCCCTCCACCTGCGGAGAACCGCGTCCCGTTCTGACCCGATTCCGCTCCGTTTTTTCCCAATCTGCAGGTTGATCGGTCCGAGCACCGTGTTCGGGTCGAGCAGCAAGCTGGCCAACGTGGAGCAGTGGAGATGTGTGACCATCCTGAGGAACCACACCGGAGGTACGGCCCGTTTGGGTATCAGGTTCTCGGCGGGTGGCCGGTTCTGGCGCTCAGTCTCCTGCTGTGCTTACAGATGTGATGGATGTGGCGTGGTCTCCTCACGACGTGTGGCTGGCCTCCTGCAGCGTGGACAACACCATCGTCATCTGGAACGCACGCAAGTTCCCAGGTAGGAAAACCAACGCAAACAATCTGGATCAAACCCGTTTCCTGAACCGGGGTCAAAAACTACGAACGCCTGATCGCAGATTTTAGAAGTTCAACGGCTGCGCTCAGTGAAACCTCAAAGGTTTCATCTTTATCAGCCCAAAATATGAAGAAACTCCTGTTTGAGCTCAATCTGACGCTTCAGAAATTAGCTCCCCCTACCCCACCTGTTTCTGAAGCTGTCTGACAGAAGGAACAAATCTATGAATCAGTTCTGATTTCAGCAGAATAGGCGAACCGCTGCTGCTAAGGCCGTTGTTCTGTCAGATGAGCATACCACATCAGACCAGCATACCTGTAGTCATCATGCATAAGCAAGACGTCAGTTTTGCGTTTATCCCTTTAATTTTGTACAAAAAATAGACTTTAAACTACCTCTACGGGGGTGTATCCCTTTAGATATGTACAAAAGAAAACAAACTTAAAGTCAGACCGCCATACGCTTCAAAAAAACAACAAAAAATAAGTAATTAAATCTGTTTTTTGTACATGACTAAAGAGATAAACACCTGTTGAGGCACTTTAAAGTTTATTTTTTGTACAAAAATAAAGGGATAAACAGGTATTGACTATGACTATGCTCATCTGACCGGGCATACCTGCACGATATTTTCATTTGTTGTTCTTGGCTACAGCTCAAACTGTACAGTGAAACTGCAGGGTTTAAAAGTTCACAGCTCACAATGTCGGCCCGACGCTCTGATGCGATCTACCTGCTCACACTGCGCGTCCAAATCCAAATCCACACGTTGCACTCAGTGCCGAGAGATGGCGCTGGTCGGACTCGTCCGTCTGGAAGAAGAAGAACTCCCTTTTTTGCACATGTGCAATGCATGAGGTTCTGATACATCGACTCTCATCAGCACCTAAAGAATGATGACTGAATTTAAAAAATGTTCGATTTTCTCCCGACCTTATGGTTCCTGATAGGGAGGTGGATGCGAGAGGCTGATCGCCCCTTATTACCCCCCTGTACGCCAAACGATGCACAATCAGGCTGAAAGTCTGCCCGATCAAAAAACTTGCACGACTGGAAAATCGTCCCAAAAAAGTGAAAAATCGTACACTGTATGCTCAGCTTAACTAACCATCTACTAGATCCAAGTGGACCGAATCTGCACAGATTTCCACAAACGAGGCGGTGACACCACAGGTTCTGTTTGCTCGGTGCTGCTGGATCATTGGTCTCCCTGTGTTTCCTCAGAGATGGTGACTTGCCTGCGCGGACACACCGGACTGGTCAAAGGTCTGACCTGGGACCCGGTCGGGAAGTATATCGCCTCCCAGGCCGACGACCACAGCCTGAAGGTGTGGCGGACGGTGGACTGGCAGATGGAGGCCAACATTACCAAACCCTTCAGTGAGGTGAGCAGCTGTTTCACCGCCGTCCGGACTGACTTCTGACCTCCCGGAAGAATCAGCTGGCTCACCGGCGCCCCCTGGGGCTCAGAGAGCATATTAACCTTTAGGGGAAACAAACTTTTGTTGTAGATCACAAATTCAAGGAAAAGGCTTTTCTCACGTCTGTGTCTAAATAAAGATATATACGTGTTTTTATAACTCTGGTTACATGTCTGTAAAACTTATCTGGATTAGCCTGTTGCCTGATTTCAGTGTAACCGGCGTCTGGCAAGTGCTGACAGCCCTGATGGGGGTTCAAAGAAGCAATAAGGCCTACTTTAAGCCTAGCGAGCAAATTTTTAATTTCAGCCCAGCGGGCAAATATTTATGTTTTAATTTTAGCCTAGTTGGCAAATTCTAGCCTAGCGGGCTAATTATGATTTTAGCCTAGCGGGCTAATTTTAATTTTAGCCTGGCAGGCAAATATTTATGTTTTAATTTCAGCTTAGTTGGCAAATTCTAGCCTAGCGGGCTAATTATGATTTTAGCCTAGCGGGCTAATTTTAATTTTAGCCTGGCAGGCAAATATTTTTGTTTTAATTTCAGCCTAGTTGGCAAATTTTAGCCTAGCGGGCTAATTATAATTTTAGCCTAGCGGGCTAATTATAATTTCAGCCCAGTGGGCTAATTTTAATTTCAGCCCAGTGGGCTAATTTTAATTTCAGCCTAGCAGGCTAATTTTAGTTTCAGCCTAGCGGGCTAATTTTAGTTTCAGCCTAGCGGGCTAATTTTATGATTTAATTTTCAGCCTAGCGGGCTAATTTTAGTTTCAGCCTAGCAGGCAAATATTTATGTTTTAATTTCAGCCTAGTTGGCAAATTTTAGCCTAGCGGGCTAATTATAATTTTAGCCTAGCGGGCTAATTTTGATTTGAGCCCAGTGGGCTAATTTTAATTTCAGCCTAGCGGGCAAATATTTATGTTTTAATTTTTAGCCTAGCGGGCTAATTATAATTTTAGCCTGGCAGGCAAATATTTATGTTTTAATTTCAGCCTAGTTGGCAAATTTTAGCCTAGCGGGCTAATTATAATTTTAGCCTAGCGGGCTAATTTTGATTTGAGCCCAGTGGGCTAATTTTAATTTCAGCCTAGCGGGCAAATATTTATGTTTTAATTTTTAGCCTAGCGGGCTAAATATAATTTTAGCCTGGCAGGCAAATATTTATGATTTAATTTTTAGCCTAGCGGGCTAAATATAATTTTAGCCTGGCAGGCAAATATTTATGTTTTAATTTCAGCCTAGTTGGCAAATTTTAGCCTAGCGGGCTAATTATAATTTCAGACTAGCGGGCCAATTCTAATTTTAGCCTAGCTGGCCAATTTTAATTTCAGCCTAACGGGCAAATATTTATATTTTAATATCAGCCCAGCAGCCTGCTAAAAGACATCCAAATGCAACTCTTGAATCTTTGAATGCCGGTGTTATTAAACCGGATTGGTTGGGATTTTATATTGGGGAGAATTTGGAATCAGACAGTAGATTGTGCTGCAGTTCATCTTCTCTCTTTATTAATGTTTTTCCTATATTTATTATTCCAGTTTAAAGAGGAAAACTTTAACTGAACTTTAAAATGTTCTTTAAACTGGGCTCATTTGGCAGTAATCATCTGATCCATTCTGTTCTACGGCCTGGAGTCTGAAGCAAAGCCTAGTTCTGGTTCTGGTTCTGGTTCTAAACTGTAAAACTGTCCTGCAGTGCGGCGGGACGACCCACGTCCTTCGCCTCTCCTGGTCTCCAGACGGTCAGTACCTGGTGTCGGCCCATGCCATGAACAACTCGGGGCCCACGGCTCAGATCGTGGAAAGGGACGGCTGGAAGACCAACATGGACTTTGTGGGCCACCGTAAAGCCGTCACTGTGGTGGTAAGAAGCTGCGACGTTGTACTCCGCCCGTTTTCCGCCTGGTTCTAGCTGACCGAGTCGGTTCTGTTTTATAGAAATTTAACCCAAAGATCTTCAAGAAGAAGCAGAAGAACGGCAGCTCCCCGAAGCCCAGCTGTCCGTACTGCTGCTGCGCCGTGGGAAGTAAAGACCGCTCGCTCTCCGTCTGGGTCGGTCCTTCTCCCCTGGTTCTACCAGCACCGAGGCTACTTCCTGTTTACCCATCAGACTAAAATGTGTTGAACTGGTCTCTCCTTAGCTGACCTCACTGAAGCGCCCCCTAGTGGTCATCCACGACCTGTTTGATAAATCCATCATGGACATTTCCTGGTGAGAACTTGCTCTCTGTGGGGATGAAGGTACCGCTCCTCCTCCTCTGAGTCTGTGTTCCTTTGTTCTTCCAGGACACTGACGGGTCTGGGCATGCTGGTGTGTTCCATGGATGGCACCGTAGCCTACCTGGACTTTTCCTTGGACGAGCTGGGAGACCCTCTGAGTGAGGAAGAAAAGGTGAGATCCACCTTCCCCTGAGCAGCGCACCTGCTCCAGCTTCAAAAATTATCGAAAAATGTTAAAATAAGTAAAGCAGGGTGTTCCAACCATTCACGATGCTACAGCATCACGTTAGCATTGAGGCTGAACAACACAAAGTCTGATTAGCTTAGCCGTGTTTCTGTCCATCAGCTGCTTTCATCGCTTGAAAGAAGAACCTTGGTTCATTAAAGCCGTGTGGAATAAAAGCCTGGTTATCGTCCTGCAGATGTTTTTGATTTATGTCCAATATTGAAGTGTGGTCTGCGCTATGTTATTCCACGCCACAACGGCAGAGGGCCAATCAGGAAACTAGTTGTGCATCTAGGTACGGCCGAGGCAGGTGAGGAGGGGGGACAAGTTTGTGTGATGACAACGAGGATGGATGAGGGCCAAAAAAGAGCCGGGTTCCAGCTGCAGGCGTAGTGTGGGTCCTTAGTAGGGTGTAAATAATGCGTTTTGTATCGATGCATCAATCCAACAGCCGACGATCCGATGCATCGACACGTCCGCAAGAGAATCGATTCATGTTTTTTTTTCCTCCGGTCTATTTTTATCCATTTGCTCCTGGGCGTAATTCTCCTCCCGTGCAAGCTGCGGTGGTGCTAAACCCATTTTGCCCCTCCTACCTCGCCTCCTGGTTATACTCTTACAGCAGTGTGTTGCAGCGAAGCTTGATGCAGACATTTTTGATTTATGCTCAGTATTGAAGCGTGGTCTGTGCTACACGCTGTGGGTCTAGATACGGCCGGCGGCGGAGGAAGTGGGGGCGGAGGGACATGAGGGCCAAAAAGAGCCGGAGATCCAGGTGGGAAAAGGGTCCCAGCGTTCTCGCGCACCTCGCCTCTTCTAGCTGGTCAAACTTCACGAAGTTGTTTTCCCAAATTTTGGTCATAAAACAAACCAAGCCGCCTCCTGTCTGGGCGGTCAGCTACAATCTGGGAGAGGAGCAGCTGAGCCGCCTGTGGAGGGGCGTGGACGCCTGGAGCAGAGGTATTGCATTGCACTCCATTGCAATGATTCTGTGCAGTATTTTCTGATGCAAAGCCTTTCAGAATCTATAACGCAGGGGGATTATTATTATTTCAGTGAATGAGGCTTTAATAGCAATAGGTGGAGTGCAACTTTTCTACTTCTGTTATTTGCTGTTTCTCAAAAAACAAATGCATAACAATATTACAGCTTTCATTGATTTCTTTCAAATTTGAAACATTGTCTAGCCTGTAAGGTGTAAAAAAAAAAAAAAACATTTAATCAATCGTATCGTGGTGTATTCTTGAGTATCGAAAATAATCGAATCGTTGGGTCAGGAATTCGATACTGAATCGAATCGCCATGATGGATGATTTACACCCCTAGTCCTTAGGCAGGAACCTTTACACTGATGCCTGCTTTAGGGAGTGGCGGCGGGGGAACATTTGCGTTTAAGGCGACACGTACGCAGATGACCTGGTTTCTGACAATAAATCAGCCTTAAAGTGCAGCTCTCGGAGGAACACGTTCTCCTAATACAGACAGAAACCATTTCTGCTGAACCTTTTCCTCTTCAGGTGCTTCGGTTTATACTTTCCTCCAGAAGCAGCGGAGTCTCACGGCTGGTTTCTGCTCAGAAACCAGGTTGTCTGCGTGTGTCGCAGATATGCCCCAACCCTTTCTGAAGACACTCTGGTGCACTTTATCAAAATTGTAGCTGACCGCAGACAGGAGGCCTCTGATTGGTCAGTCCTCCATCCGTTCTACTCTTTGCATATTTCCTGTTTGGTTCCTAATGGCAGAAACTCTGGTTGTAGCTCCGTCCACAGCGCCTGGCACACCTCGGACTCTATCCCAGACGCCATGCAGGACGCTAGTTTGTAGCTCTGAGCGACGGTCTGTTGGTTTGAACCCGAAGCCAAAACACGCAGCGTCACGGCCAGTCTTTGAGGAACGCTGACGGGGGAACTGTGTGTCGTCCGGCGTTGGATGAGGGGTTGTAGATGGTGAACAAGCTCGTCAAACCGACACGCGGACGCCCACAATCCTAGCTAGTTCTTAATTGGGCTAAAATCAAAAATACCTGCGTCATACCTGCGACAAGCTATCCGCCACACACTGCTGCTGGAGGATAACCAGCCCCTTATCCAGGCGCTGCTTTAAAAAGTAGAAAAAGTCAAACATTGTTTACTTATCCAATTAATTGGTGGGTTTTAAAGCTGTTTAGAGCGTTTTCTGGTAGCAGGATCATGGAGGACCTTATATGGACGAACTCAGACCTGCTGTGATCTGAAAGGTCAGAGGTCACCCACCGTTCACTTCCTTTGAGTTTCTGAGTCTTTTATGCTGAAAGGCCCAAAGTTTGAGTTGCTTACTTTTAGTTTTTTATTTATTCTTTGAATGATTTTTGTTTTTTTCATTCTTTTAGGTTTTAATTTTATTATTTGGAACATTTTTCAGAGTAACCAGAGAGAAAATCCTGAGTTCAGAGGCGCTCATCGAACCAGGAATCTAAAAACAAAATGTTTGAACGAAGATGAATCTAATGCTCTTTTTTTCTCAGCCAGTTTAACAAAAAGTGTCTGTGAAGCTGCTCTGCAGCGGAGATAAGGAGGCTCTTCAAGCCTGAATGATAAATAACAGGCTGTTTAATATTCAGAGAGGGTCCCAGGAAGACGGGAGACCCCGAGTGGCTGAAAGGCGGCGGCGGTTCTGCAGAGACGTGGGTTCCAGGCTCGGTTCCGTCACGTTCAAACCTGCTGGTTTTCTGCCGCATGAATGAAAATAGATGTAAAAATGTTTAAAACGATTGAAACGTCTGATCTGGATCCAGACTCCAGCTTCACGGTGTCGTGAAAAACAACCAGAACTTTTCCTGATTCTGATCTAAAATGGTTTCCACCTGAACACATTTCACAGAACACCATCCACCAGAACATCTACGGGAAGAGCCTGGCCATCACCAACACCGAGGTCCAGCTCTCCACCACCATCATCGAGAACCCAGAGATGCTCAAGTATCAGCAGGAGCGCCAGAACTCGGCCCAGAACAATGGCGGGGCCGCCGCCGCCGCCGGGCCCGAGTCCACGGCGCCGAAGGTGAACAGCGTGATGAACGGGGAGTCCCTGGAGGACATCCGGAAGGTGAGCGAGCGTTTCCTCTGCATCAGACTGGTTCCTTTTTTCTTCTGTGGGTCAAAGTGGGACCGTATGCGAAGTTCAGATCGCAGGCAGCAGCAGCAGTCTCGCCGCAAAACCTCAACGGGTTGACGCCAAGCATCAAGGTGTGCGCAGCAAAAGCGCCCCTGCAGCGCCGCTTGAGCAGCCAGACGACGCTGATCGCCGCTTCAGCGCAGCCGCTGCGCAGTTGGAAAATGTAACTTTAGCTGCTCTGACGCCGCACGCATCAACCAACCAGAGAAGCTGATCTGGGGAGCTGGGGCGGGAGTCACCTTAGCAGCACTGCTGATGACCATGAGCATTTGTGAGCGAGCGCCGCGTGCAGTTCCCGCTTCCCCCCGCTTAAGGGGACGTTTCTCTCATTTGCTCGCTTCCTCAAAGCGAGCTTTCACAGGACGCCTCCGCTTAAACCCGCCCGCATCGACCTTTCATTTTCCTGCCGCTCCCGCGTAAAACGTAATTCTGATCTCGCTTGTGATGGATTTGCTCAGGCATATCCATCTGGAAACCTTCCGTCGAAGTACTTTTGGGAATTATTTAAAAATAACTGGAAGTAGCTGATTGGCCTATGTTGGTGATAGACGGCCAAACAAACCCACCAGATCAACGGCATATGACGCACTCAACAGAGCCGCATCGCATGGTTATAATTTAACCGGATAGATCGCAAACTCTTAAGCTGAAGAAGCCTGCGCCAGCCAAAGCGTGTCCTTTTCCTTCTGAGAAAAGCTCTCCAGAGCAGCAGGTGTTTTTCGCTCTTCTTCGCCAGTGAAGAAATACCTCGTACTCCCATAAAATCCCTTCGGTTTCACAGCCACGCTAACGCTTAGTCACCGGCTGAAGCCGCCATGTTCTTTTAGACTGAACTGTCGCTTCTCGCGGGCGCCACACCTCAACCCGTGCTCAAAGCCAACGCTGGACGCTCAGTTTGCGTAACGGCTCCAAATTCTTTCTTTTAACGAGAGTCTTCCAGACTGATCTGCGAAAGTGAACCTTGAAAGCTCGCTGAGATCAGGATGGTTCTCACCAGGTTTAAAACGTACCACGCTCGTGCCAGATTTTCAGGAGAAGGGGTTTTCTGACATTCTTCCTTCCTGTAATGATGTCCGCCATGACGCACTTTACACGCTTGGATTTAATGTTAATGTAATCGACAATAGACGCGGATCGCCTTATTTCTAACTGGTTGTTAAATTATTTTCTCCGCTGTGAACGTAAAACCTCGCTCTATTCGACGCTAAGGTTCTGTGTAAGCCTACTTCATTTAGTTAGTTCATTTTTTTGGTTTTACCAGACTACATTAAAAATAGGTCACTTCGCCTCCCATTACAAATGAGAGCATAGCGTTTAATGCATGTATGAAATTTTTATCAAAAATCAGCTTTTAACCACAACAATCACTTCATGTAAAACCACCCTGTATTGTTAAGTATAAAGTGTGTAGTTAGTTTATGCCTTTTATGATATTTTATCCCACCTTTTACACACAACATATTCAATCCTGGTCTCAGCGATTAAAGTTGACTCTAACAGATTATAGGCACAGACTACAGCATAGGCAGTGGCCTAGGTTTAAAGTCAAACATGAATTCTAAATAATGTTGGAGCTAAATCAGCGTCGCTCTGGCCTTTGAATTGAAAACCGCTCTGCCCTCCAACCATATTTCTTTCCACTATCATCGCTTCCACGCCACATGCAGACACAGCACTGCTGAAGCAGAGCGTCTATGATCACTCCTCTGAAACAGTTTACGTCTTTCCAAACCCCTAAATTAACTTAAATGTAAGAAATTCCGATTATGAAAATGTTAGATTTATGATTCTGGTTTCCTGCAGTTTGATTATGTATGTGAAAACGCCTTCCAGCCGCCGCGAAACCGTGGAAAACCATGAAGAGATGGAATGAAGACCGCTGCTGCTGGGGGGATCTCCCAGTGACAGCGAATGCTGTGGGGTGGGTCTGAGCCGCCCCAGAAATGTACCCTTTGAAGGCAGATGGTAATCATGGAACGACCCGCAATGACCAGCGTTTTCAGGAGTGACTTTCTCACTTCAACATAGACCCCTGAATCACTTTTTGCTCGCTGATCACAGCTAATATAGCTGCCATTGTTCCAGGCAGAAAGGATAGAAGTAGCTCTGCCTAATCAGATCCACCTTTTCACCGCAGCTCAAGCAGCAAAGATGCTTCAGCGCTCGCGGTCAGAACTAAATCCTGGACAAGCTTCAAAAATGAGAGCAGCACGCTGGATTTTAACTGTCTCCTGCTGCGATCTGGATGTAGCAATAGATTTGGTTCAAAATGTACCTACTCAGGTCTTCATTTCTGGTCAGAAATCGATTTTTTCTGCTGTAAAAACAAATCTGTTTCTTTTCTGTTTCAGAACCTTTCTTGAAGAAGCAGGCAGGAGACGAGAACGGGTGGGATGGAAGGAGGCTGATCACGCCGCTCTGTATCGCTCAGCTGGACAATCGGGTGAGAAAACCTTGCTGGTTGTGACTCCAGAGCGTCCGGTTCTAAAGGTGTCTGAGCTCCCGGTAGCGTCTGTCTGTCCGCTGCTCTGACGGCGCCTCCTTCTCTGCAGGGATTTCTCCCCGGCTCTGTTCAACAGCGCCCCCATCCTGCCGTCTGGCTCCTCCATGTCCAATCAGCTCGCTCCGCAGCTCAACTCGGACTCCAGCCCGGGTCAGCCGTCCTCTCTGGGCACACGGCCCAACCAGGACGGTGCGCTCACCTCGCCGCCTGCCAACAGCGCCGCCAAAGCCCTGGAGGACGAAAAGGACGGGTAGGAGCAGCTGCCCGGGCGACCCACCCGCGGCTCCGCTCCGCCTCAGGTTCAGGCTTCACTCTTCTTCTCTGCTTTCAGGCTGAAGTCCAGTCTGCTGCTCACCTCGGCCTCCAAGATCGAGCCAATGAAAGCCCTGGACTCCCGCTTCACAGAGAGGTCGAAGGCCACGCCCGGTATCCCGTCGGCCATCTCCTCCACAGCCGGACTCGCCCCTCTGGAAAGGTGATCTCCTCATCAGAACGGGTCAGAACCAACCTAAAGACACCCGATTAATCCGTCCCACTCTGCCCCAACAGGCCGAAGGACCCCGTCTCCGCCCTGAAGGACGCCAAAGCCAAAGAAGAAACAAGCAGCGACAGCGAAGACAAGATGGCCGCCATCAACAAGAACCTTTCCTTCGCCAAGAGGAAACCAGAGATGCTGCTGGACGGAGGGGAAGTCGTGGAGAAGAGGAAGAAGGGACGGCCCAGGAAGGAC
The DNA here is from genome assembly GCA_018398635.1 of Cyprinodon brontotheroides. Lineage (NCBI taxonomy): Eukaryota > Metazoa > Chordata > Actinopteri > Cyprinodontiformes > Cyprinodontidae > Cyprinodon > Cyprinodon brontotheroides. The sequence goes on from JAGKQL010000038.1 coordinate 1,045,018, forward strand.
AAGATGGCCGCCACCATGGCACAGCCGTTCACCCAGGTGAGGAAGGCGAGCGGAGCTGGCGTAGCGTAAAACCCCAGCAGTCACAGAGTGTTGGATCTGATGGCTGACCTTTGACCCCCCTCAGATAACCCCTCCTCCTGCGGAACGAGAGCCGAGCCGAGCCGTCGCTCCTCCACCTGCTGCAGTGGTCCTCAGGCTGCCCACCCCCACCCCCCAGAAGGCCTTCAGCCTGCAGGTATCAGGCTGCGTCCTGCGCCGCCAGGAGAGGAAGTTAGAACATTTAACGGCTGCAAAGAAAAAAAGAATAAAAATGAAACATTTTATCCTTCAGGTTAAAATAATCCTGGACTATCATCCCGTCAACATCTGCTTAGATTCATAAATCTTTAACAATTATATATACATAAAAAACACAAATCATTCAAAATTATTTAACTAATTATGATTAGTTTATTTTTTTTAGATTAATTAAATTAAGAGGAGATGAAGACTAAAGAGGTTTTTCACTCATGATGAGAATTATGAAGGAACAGAAAAAAATTAGATGAAACACAAACTTTGATAGAAATGTTTGTTAGTTTGGCTTCAATTGTTCTATTTTAAGTTCATTAAAGCATCACTGTGTAACTTTAGACCCCAAAATTAGTGATACAGTAAATGATATTAGAGAAACCAAACAACCCCTCCACAGATGCATGGCCCAAGACAGACGGGCTTCCTCCTCTGGACAATACTCTGCATCTACACCTCAAAGTCATCTGTCAATCAAATTTTTCGGTTTCGGGTCATAGCATCTTGATTCATGTGTGCGTGGCGCTATACGCAGCGGTTGAAAGCCAGAATCCTTTCCTTTCCCATTGAGTTGCGTCCCGGTGTTCCACGAAGGGATGGGCGTCTGTGTCTTCGGCGCAGGCGTAGAGAGCTAACAGAACTGTAGCAGCGTTGCGGGAAAGGGCTCAAACATGTATGCGGCTGGAAGCCTTCTACGCAAACCAAGCTTCTGCGCCCTACGCGTCCTCTTCCACAACATCTTCGTCCCCGCTTTCCTCCTCTAAATAAAAATGGATGGCGGAGGAGACTCATCCACCGACCTCCGACACTAAACTCTCCTCCTCTTGCATGTTTCCGCTGTCCATAGCGTTCCTTGACAGCGTCGTTTCTAAGTCACCAATTTAGTGCTACTTGGTCCCAATGGAATTTCCCATTGGGAACCTGCTAGCACTAAGGTGCTAACTGGTTAGCAAGATGCTTCCAACAAACCGGCCTACAACCAAACTAGCTTGAAAACCTCCTGCCGCAACAATCCCGCCCCCTTGATAAACAACCAATCACATTCACTTAATCCACTCTTGTAAAGCCGGGCACCACTCGGGAGAATTCGGAAATCCAACATTTGGGACGGCCGCTTCCCTACGACTTTAAGAGAAGTAGTTGGTAACAGGAAATGACATCATCCCTTTTTGTTGCAGAGCGGAGGTGAAATGATGGAGTCTGTTAATCATTTAAACTCCTGATCATTTAGGCGGTCATGTCTCCGTGTGTGTGAGCCCCTCCTCTATCAGGCCCTCATGCTCCAGGTGTCTGTGTGCAGGTGAGCATGGAGCCGTCGGTCTACCTGGAGGTGGAGAACGAGGTGTCGGTGGTTGCCGGTTCAAAGCTCAGCCAGCTTCGCTGCTCCAGAGACGGACGGGACTGGAGCACGCTGCTGCCCAGCGCTGTGCTGGCGGCTGCAGGGAGCAGGTAGGAGGCGCTGTGGATGAAAGACCAGGTTAAAGGATTTCATCACAGATCTGCTCAGACGTCTTCTCCTCTTCCTCAGCGATGTCCTTGCCGTCGCCTGTGATGACAGGATGTTGTCTGTGTTCTCCTGCTGTGGGCGGCGCCTCCTCCCTGCCATCCAGCTGGCCACGCCCGTCTCCGCCCTGCATTGCTCCGCCCACTTCGTCATGGTTCTGACGGCCGGAGCGACGCTGTCCGTCTGGTGAGGGCTGCAGGAGTGGTTCTCCCTGTGAGGAGCAGGATTCTCTGGATGGTGGCTGAACCGGATCAATGTGTGTTTTTCAGGGACGTCCAGAAGCAGAAAGCTCTGGTGAAGAATGAGTCTCTGCAGACCCTTTTATCAGGTGAGCATCTCGCATCCTCGCCAAGTCCGTTCCTGAGAAGAACGCAGAATAAATCTGGGTCAATTAGAACAGAAGCGTACTGATGACATCACCACATTCAAAGCTAGTCTGGAGCTGCGTTTCACCTCCTGTTATTAATAGTCTCTAATTAATAATAAAGTCTGACTTTTTTTCATTTAATGGGGGAATAATAATGAACACAGTCAGATAAACACAATTAAAATGAACATTTTGCCAAAGAAAACAAAAAAATCACCATTAGAGCCAGCGGTCCTTCACACGGCTATGCAGAGAGAGGGCTGCTGCAGACCGGCCAACGTTAGCCGGTCTGCTGGTTGCCAGGGTCCATATAGTGAATGGTCCATAAGTGGGCCATATAGTGAAGTATAATGTTCTCGCTCTTCAAATGATCTTAAGTTACTTTTATAGAACAACGGCAACAGAAAAGAGACCTTTTATCTTAATCAGGGATTAAAGTATTCTGGCCCCAGTGGCAGACTTCCGGCTCTCAAACCAACTTTACTAGCCAATTCAGAAGAAGGGGGCGGAAGCATGTACCTCCTCCTGATAGGATATACAATAACTGCTGCTGCTCATATAACCAATACTGCATATACTATATATATATATATATGCTGCCATTCAGGGAAGTATATATAATATAGTTCCCAGGCTCAGGGTTTTTTTGTTTTTGGTTTTTGCTGTAGTTCCTGCTTAATACTTAACCATGAAGCTGCCGCAGTGCATGCTGGGACACCTGTCAGTCTGTAGAGCGGATAAGTCTGTTCTCAGTTTTGCTGTTCTTGTGAATTGGTTGATGACGTTTCACGAGAACGCACAAGTACACACGTCGAGATACGGCCTATGCTCCTACATGTCAGATCTACTGGCACTGGACCGTCCACCAGGTGGCAGTAAGGACCACTGCCTGTAGAAACGACTGGCAGCATCTTCTGCTGCTTTCAGGACTCGGTGAAGATGTTCTGATAAATCACCTGAGGCGCTTCAGGGACCTTTGATTGCTCTCCTTTGTTAAAACCCTGTGGTTTGTGTCCCCAGGTGCTGACACCACGGTGTCTCAGTCTCTGCTCACCCAGCAGGGCGTCCCGGTCGTCAGTCTGTCCAACGGAAAGTCCTACTGCTTCAGCCTGTCTTTGGAAACATGGTGAGAACCTCAACCGTTCATCTTTTCTTAGAGGAGATTCTGGATTCTGACGCTCCGTCTCCTGCAGGACTCTGATCGCAGATAAAGGAGACTCTCTGGTCCAGTGCGCCGACTTCAGAAGCTGCCTTCCTTCCCAGGATGCAACTGGGTCCTCTGGTCCGCTGGCGGTGGTGCAGGGACGCAACCTTAAGTACGGTTTTAAGATCTGAAGCTGCACCTCTGAGCTGGAGCATCCAGGTTAATGGCTTCCTCTTCCCTCTGCAGCGCCGGGCGGCTGGCGTCCCGCCTGTCGTCCACGCCGCACCACCTGCAGCAGAGCATGACGCTGGCCTTCCTGGAGAACCAGCTGGCGTCTGCCCTGGCTCTGCAGTCGTCACAGGAGTACCGCTACTGGCTGCTCATCTACGCCCGCTTCCTGGTCATCGAAGGTAAGCCGCTGGTAGAGACACCGGGGAGGCTGGACAAACAAATAGGACACGCCCACCGTCTCCAGCCTACATCTGATGGAACAAAATAATAATCCTAAATTATAGATTAGATCCACAGATTAGTGGATCTATCAGCTGATTGGTTTCACTATTAGCAGTTTTAAAGACACTCCTTTGATGTTTGACCGTTTTCATGTCTCTTTCTTCCAGGTTCTGAGTATCGACTGAGGGAACTCTGCAAAGAACTTCTTGGTCCGGTCCATAAATCAGCCTCTTCATCCTGGCAGCCGTCAACTCTGGTAACATGGCGCCTTAAAGTTCTCATGTCTCTGTCACCGTGTCCTCTCTGTGTCTCTCACGCCGCGTCCTCTGCCGCCGCGTCCTCTCCGTGTCTCTGTCACCGCGTCCTCTCCGTGTCTCTCTGTCGCCGCGTCCTCTCCGTGTCTCTCTGTCGCCGCGTCCTCTCCGTGTCTCTCTGTCGCCGCGTCCTCTCCGTGTCTCTCTGTCGCCGCGTCCTCTCCGTGTCTCTCTGTCGCCGCGTCCTCTCCGTGTCTCTCTGTCGCCGCGTCCTCTCCGTGTCTCTCTGTCGCCGCGTCCTCTCCGTGTCTCTCTGTCGCCGCGTCCTCTCCGTGTCTCTCTGTCGCCGCGTCCTCTCCGTGTCTCTCTGTCGCCGCGTCCTCTCCGTGTCTCTCTGTCGCCGCGTCCTCTCCGTGTCTCTCTGTCGCCGCGTCCTCTCCGTGTAACCTCACCAAGTCGCTCGCAGAAACTCTCACGTTGTCTCTTCTGTCGCCTCTGTCGCTCTACCGTGTCTCCCTGGCGCCAAGGTTCCTCTCAGTGTCTCTCACGCCGCTGCCCTCTCCGTGTCTCTGCCAAGGTTCTCCTGTTCTTTACGCCGCTATTCTTCCGTGAGCGCCGCTATCCTCTCAGGAGTCTCTCACGCCATGCCTTCTCCCGGTCTCTCACGCCGCGCTGGCTCCTCCATAGTGGTTCGACGCCATAGTCCTCTCCGTGAAATTCTGGCTGGGCGTCCTCCACCGAAACTCTCACGCCAAGGCTCCTCTCCTCGTGGTCTCCTCCAGGGGTCTCCACAAGCGGGAGTTGCTGAGGGAAGTTCTTCCCGTCATCGGGGAGAATTCCTGCGCTTTCAGAGACTTTTCACGGAGTGGGCTCAGGACCAGCTGGAGCTGCTGCGCATCAAATAGACCCAGACTGACCCAAACACACCTGATCCCCGTCAGCCCCCGGCCCCGCCCCGCCCGGCCCCCGCCCGGCCAGACTCCCACCGCCTCCCATGGAGTCCTCCTTCAGCTCAGGTGTTTGGTGGGACCTTCAAACATGTCTGCCTCGGTTTGGACGCCGGGCCTCTTCAGAACCCGTCACGCTTCTTTCCAGGTTTCCCTCTGACCGGACCTTCTGACTCTGCTCTGCGTCTCCTGGTCCGTGACCTCACCACGCCTTCTGGGTTTTTACATCATGACTTTCTGGAGTTAATATCAGGGAGACGGTGAGTTCTGGTCACATCCTGCTGCTGTTCTGGGCAGAACGTTGGAACCAAAGGACGTCTGTGATCTTTGGAGCCTCCTGGCAGAGAAGCTCAGTGAGTTTTTACAGGAAGTTACGCCTGAGAGCACTTAGCTGGGTCCTCTGATGGGAGCCAGTTCTCCCACAGCAGACGCATGGTTCCCACCACTTCCTGGGTGCTGATCTGAACATCATGTAGATGAATTATAAGGTGAGAAACGTGAAGAAACCTCCGTTTAAAATCAGGAAGTTCAGAAATATTCAAGGTCTCAATCTTCATCATGAAGCATCAGTGGAGATGGAAACATAAAAACATCTTTAAATCATTTCTCTCATTAATGTTTTGGTTTGTGGAGCGATGAGAAGAACTGACCTGAGATCAGAAACAGTTCTGCCACCAGGTGGCAGCAGCGCTCAGTGTGTCGCAGCTTTATCGCTCCCCCCCAGCTGTGGACCAACCGCTCCTTCCGTTAGCGTCGCTGGTTTCTCCCACTGCTTCTTCTTTCTGTTTTACCACATTTGTACATTTGTTTTTTTCTGTTTTTTATGATTAAAAAATAACAGAAATTTTGTTTTGGAGCAAAAATGGAAATTAAAAGCAGAATTGATGAGTTTGTTAATTTCTTGGTTTTGGATTTTATTTCCTCCTAAAGACAAAAAGATTCAAACTGTTTATCCAATGATTATTTATACTTCAGAGGAATTCATGCAAATCTGATTGATGCGTTTCTACCTACTGATGGAGCGAGCTGAAGATTAGGGTGATGGTAAGGAGGTCTACCACACTTTTTCACTCAGACTGTTGTTTTTGAAGTTTTGTGAGAAAAAGCAGTGCGTACGTTTCTGAAACCGAAACACTGATAAGAATCAAAACCAGATTGAGATAAAGATGTAATCAAAACAAACGCTGCTCTGTGTTTGCAAAGTCTCAATGCTTTTTCAAGCAACTAATCAGTGAATCATTTTATAAGGCTGTTAAACATTTACAGTGCAGTTTAACTTTTAATCTATGCACTAATAAACATTAGCACCTGTGCTTTTCATTAGACTAAAAGGTAAACGGATGATATAAAATGACCTCCTGTAGTTTTTAATGACAGCTGGAGGTCGTCTGCAGCAACGCTGAGAGAACATCAGGATAAAGACGATGGAAGGAGGAAAATATTCACATTTAAAGGAACATATTCGGGTTTTGTTTTGTTTTTTTTCACTGCTGTCTGGAAAATACGGAGCCCCTAAAGGGACATGGAGGGGAAAAGAAGAACTTTAGCGAGATCCTGCAATACTTTTGCAGGATTTCGCTAATACTTTTGCGAGATCCCACAATAGAGTTGTGAGATAAACTTTTGAGATCTCACAAAAATATTGGGATTCTACATAAAAGTTTATTTTGGTGATCTCGCATAATACTATTGCGGGATCTCGCAAAATCAATACTTTTGCATCCCGCAATAGTATTATGCAGATCTTGCAAAAAAGAAAGTATTGGCGAGATCTCGCCAAAAATTTATTTTTCCTCCATGTCCCTTTAGGGCTCCGTAGGAAAACAATAGTTTAAATCAGATTTTTTTTTTTTTTTGCTTCCGAGAATAAAGTTTACTTGAATTAAAGGTCCAAGTTTCCTGCTTTTCTAACTTTTCCAAAGTCAACTAAAGGTCATTATTTCTTCTTATTCAGAAGCTTTTTTCCTTCAGTGTGACGCTTCCTCTCTATGACACCCTGGGTAGAGCTACAGCACATAGACACAGCACATGTAAGCTATGCTACGGTACCTACTGCTAGTTGCTATAGCAGTGCTTCTATACACTAAGCTGGAGGAAAAGGTGATTTTTTTTTTTTTGTACTTTAATTTTGATAAGATTTTCCAGAATACATCACCAACACAAAAAAGAGGCAATAAAACCATAATATAAAAGTGTTAATTAACATGTATATATATATATATATATAAAAATCGCAACGATCACAGTGAAAAGCAATCGAAATGGAGAGGTCACAAAGGGAGGGGTACGAAAATACAACAAGGAAAAAAATTAAATTATGAACTGTTTTTAGGTGTATAGGTTACAAAGTAGGGAAGGTGATTTTAAGGGTTTAAGATGATAAAATAAGCTGCAGATAGTGACTCGGTTTAATGACGTGTTTTTAGTCCAGATACCAAACCTGAGACTAAACCAAGACCAGAGTAACACATCTATGATTAACTCGTTAAAATGTCATTTTTGAGTGATTTTTTTGCTTCCTTTGCTAATTGACCTGCAGAGGCTCAGCTGTGCAGGATGATAAACAGTGTTACATAGAATTAATTTAAATTAAGGCCGACAGAAGTCGCTTTACGCTTCAATATATTCAGAATTTTTCCTTGACGCTGACCTTTTGATTTCATGTTTATCAAATCTGTATAAAAACGATAACTTTATACGGCCGGACCTGAGCTGATAAACTCAGTGAGTTCTGCTCTAAAGAAAACACTCATTTCTTGCCACGCCGTGGAAAACTGGTTTAAACAAGTTTTGCTTACTTAGATAGAGTTGTCCTGTGAAAATGACTCCCCCACCACACTGAGCTTCAAAGCTTCATGGAGAGCGCCATTTCCTCCAGGACTCTTACTGCGTTCCCCTGTCTCATCTTAACTGGTTCCAGAAGACCGCCATGCTGAGCCTGGTTCTGCCGAGGTTTCTTCCCTAAGGGGAGTTTTTCCTCTCCACTGTTGCTTCATGCTTTGCTCATCATGGACAGGTTCTCTCTAACTCTGTGTTATCCAACTGGACTTCCATCTTCCAGTTTCGCTCCCTAGAGGTGAAGCTCTAGTATCCGCCCAGTCCACTGGATCTCCCCATAAAGCTCAAAGCAGACCGTTTTGCTAACCAGCGGAGTCTAGCAACTGCAAAGGGGGCTGTATCTGATTCATGTTCATGCATATATTTACAAAATTATAATTTTGTTGATCATTTTCGTAAGGTCTGAGCATCCAAAGACTGAAGTTATTGTATCTATAAAATTCTCCCAATTGTCTTTTGTCTTCATGCGAGTTTTTCAGATTGATTCTAAATCTGAAATGAGGTTTTATTCATCCATTTTATACATTGAATTTTTTAATAAAAGAAAAAATAATCTATTTTAAATCTAAATTGTTTTTGAAGTAGAGAAAAACAATCTTTCAGTTATAGATAATTTCATGATTCCCATATTTTCTAAAACACCTGAATTATTTATTTGTTATTATTTTCTTTTCTTTTTTCTGTCTTAATGCTGGCAGTGGGCTAGGCTGCCCTGCAAGGCTTTAAAACCTGGGTTTAACCGGAGACTAAGCCATTCTCAAGCACACATATCAAGGAGCTCATTTTGAGCCTGGATCCAGATTTATTGTTGATCTGTTCATGGTGGAGAATCCTGCTTCACAGCAGCAGGTTGAGCCAAACATCCTCTAAATGCAGGGGTCATCTTTGAGCACGCCATTTCACTTTTCTTCACCAGTTCACCGCAGTTCTTCCAGCAGTCCACACTTTCTCTGCTCTCTTTTTCTCATGCTT
>JAGKQL010000038.1:1054493-1083658 GCA_018398635.1 Cyprinodon brontotheroides
TCCTGAGATTGGAAACTCTGGAGTTTTGGGTTTTAGAACAGCTGAAATGCTAGTTCAATCAACTCTAAATTGACTGGACTCTGAGTTGGTAGTAGTAACACAATTAAATATATATCGGAGTTATTGTATATTACGTAGTCACCATGGTAATAGTCATTGTGGTGCCATCAGCACTGGATGTGTTATGCAGCATAGCAACTGGAACATGTATTAAAAAGCAACACAGTGGATTTAATATCAAATTTTAAAAGGTATATTTTGATTTGAACTTTCTCCCTCTAGTTACACACTTTGGTCAATTTAAGATTAATTTATTCATGCAATTGAATATTGTTTATTTGAAAGCATTAGAGGTGCAGTTTCTTGTCTCTCCTTGTATTGTTCAAGTTGTTGAGGTTGATTTGGGATTTAGAAAGTAATTAATAAGTAAGTAAAACAAATTAGTAAGTAGACCAATACTTTCTAGAGACAGTAATTATTACATTAATCTAATTAGACTTGTTGAAGATAAAATTTGTAGTTAGTAATTAAGAACTATTTTAGAGTAACTTACCCAACTGTTATAATATCAGAGGTGAAACTGGAAGAACAGTATTTTATTAAACCTAATTTAGTTTTCATGGATAGGTGCAATCCTGCAGGCATCAAAAGAACATGGCAGCAGCTGAAAATGAAATATAAAAACATACTTCAAGCAGGTAAAGCCTTGAGCACATCATGGGAGTAGAGTACTAGCTACCTGGCTGATTACAAACAGGATCATCCATTAAAAGGACATGCCATTTCAGTTAAAACCCTTTGATGCGCTCTACGTGACTGAAATGTGTGCAATGAATACTGTATGTCCCCAAAGACTCTGAGTTTGTTAACCCTGAAATGAGGGAAACTCTGGGTTTTCTGTTTCAGAAAGGGAGGTAAGTTAAACCTGAGAAAGCAGAGTAAGTCAAGCCCGTTTCTGAAAGAGAGGTAACTTATACTCAGAGTCAGTTACCATGGGAATTTACTCTGTGAACCTAACCTGGTCGGGAGCAGGTTTTCTTCAGAAAATCCAGAGTTTATTTTGGTCTCCTCCCCTTTTTTAAAGAGGAAGTGGTGTTTAAACACCTCATTGATTCTTTGGGGACATACAGTATTCATTGCACACATTTCAGTCACGTAGAGCGCATCAAAGGGAATGAAATGGCATGTCCTTTTATGGATGATCCTGTTTGTAAAGCCAGGTAGCTACTCTACTCCCATGATGTGCTCAAGGCTTACCTGCTTGAAGTATGTTTTTATATTTCATTTTCAGCTGCTGCCATGTTCTTTTGATGCCTGCAGGATTGCACCTATCCATGAAAACTAAATTAGGTTTAATAAAATACTGTTCTTCCAGTTTCACCTCTGATATTATAACAGTTGGGTAAGTTACTCTAAAATAGTTCTTAATTACTAACTACAAATTTTATCTTCAACAAGTCTAATTAGATTAATGTAATAATTACTGTCTCTAGAAAGTATTGGTCTACTTACTAATTTGTTTTACTTACTTATTAATTACTTTCTAAATCCCAAATCAACCTCAACCACTTGAACAATACAAGGAGAGACAAGAAACTGCACTTCTAATGCTTTCAAATAAACAATATTCAATTGCATGAATTAATCTTAAATTGACCAAAGTGTGTAACTAGAGGGAGAAAGTTCAAATCAAAATATACCTTTTAAAATTTGATATTAAATCCACTATTGTTTTATAGTCTTTAATTTAATTACAGTATTTATATGACTTAAGTAACTTAATTCATTACACCCAACACTGTATAAAAGTAATTAAAATGTAAACTTACGCATTGACTCTAGCAGCTATTTTCACCCAAGCTAACTCTCTCTCCTTCGCCGCTGCAGCCGTGTTGCTTTTTTTTTTAAATACATGTTCAAATTCTGCATATGCTTGCATAAGCACATCCAGTTCTGCTGGTGAGAAATATGCACACCTTTTTTTGTCTGACGCTGTTGCCATGGTGACTCGTAATATCTGTGCTCCATTGATAATGGCTTTTTATAGTTGTGGTCAGGATAAGTCAACTCAGAGTTCAAGTTTTAACTCAGAGTTGGTTGAACTTCCTTATTGAAACAGGCCCAAGATCTGTTTCCTCTAAAAGTCTGCTAGTTAATGACTTGATTTGTGATAATCACATTGACTTGTTTTGCCTTACAGAAACCTGGCTGCAGCAAGAGGATTATGTGAGCATAAATGAGGCAACTCCTTCAAGCTATTTAAATTTTCACATACCCAGAAGTTCTGGGCGAGGAGGAGGAGTAGCAACAATCTTCCAGTCTGACTTACTGATTACTCCCAAAACAGTTAATACCTACAACTCTTTTGAACATTTAACCCTTAATTTCCCTGATCCAAATTTCAAGGCAAGAAAACCTCTTCTTTTTGTAACTTTGTATCGTCCACCAGGTCCCTACTCTGAATTTTTAGATGAGTTTTCAGAGTTCCTTTCTGATTTGGTATTAAATACTGACAGGGTCATCATAGTGGGAGATTTTAACATCCATGCTGACATTGAAGGCGATAGCTTAAGAGCAGCCTTTAATGCTATCTTAGACACTATTGGCTTTGTTCAAAATGTGAATAGTCCCACACATTCTCATCTTCATACTTTGGATCTTGTGCTGACATACGGCATAGAATGTGAAGAAATAACAGGATTTCCTCACAACCCTGTCCTCTCTGACCACTTTCTAATAACCTTCAGGATTACTTTAACAGAGTTCTCCTCCCCCAAAAGAAGGTTCAATTTTAGTAGATCTTTATCAGATAGTGCAGTTATACATTTTAAAGAATCTGCTTCACTTTCTCTCTCCTCTGTGTCGCTGAGCAGTGCTGCAGAGTGCAAAAGCTTAGCTTATTCCCCTTCACAGGTTGATGATTTTGTTGATGGGGTTGCTAGTTATCTGCGTACTGCCTTAGACAATGCAGCTCCTTTGAAAATGAAAACTGTTAAAAATAGAAAGCTTGCTCCTTGGTTTAATGCAGAAGTTCACACTTTGAAGCAAAATGCTGTGGAAACTGGAGAGAAAATATCGCTCCACAGGCCTCACTGGAATCCTACCTAGTCTGGAAAAATGGTTTACTGCTGTATAAGAAGAGACCCTTTGCTGATGAAGATTCTCAGTCATCAGGTCATAGTCATTCTGTAAAGTTTAAAAACAATCCACTGGACTTGGTTTCCAAGGTTTGAAGATCGCTTTCTCGCCTCTCCAGGAAGCTTTCTCACCAATTAAAATGTCTGGATCCGCAGTGAGTTTGAGGCTTTATATAGACAAGCTGCCTGTATTGCTTTCGGAAACATGCAGTACTATGAGCTGAGTGGTATATGCTGTTCGAGTGCAAGCTTTGGAATGCTCCTTTGATCTTTATATTTTGGAGAAACCAAACAACCTCTCTCCACAGACGCATAGGCCCAACACAGAAGAGCGACCTCCTCTCTGGACAAGACTCTCTGCGGTACATCTACACCTTATGGACTAAGGACATTCTTTTGAAGGACTAGAATGTTCACATTTTGGACAAAGAAGACAGTGTGGTTTTGAGAGGAAGGGAAGCCATCTATGTTAGAGAGAAAAAGCAACTTTAAAGCAGAGAGGTGTTGGACCAAAAACTTAAAATTCAGTTATAGAGAGCCGATCCTTCCAGGTATCACCACAACCACCCCATCACAGAGGAGCAAAGTACCTACCTGCCTCTCGTCAGCCAGGTGAACAATCCCCTTTTAATGACCGACCTTCATAATCATAGACAGGTTTCAGATATTACAGGCTAACAATGGAACCAAGCGACCCGCTCGTCGGTTTCATTTTGCATGTTTCCAAAGCAATACAAGGCTTTGTCTATATAAGACTCAAACTCACTGCGGATCCAGACATTTGAATTGGGAGAAAGCTTCCTGGAGAGGTGGAGAAACGTCTTCAAACCTTGAAAACCAAGTCCAGTGGATTGTTTTTAAACTTTTACGGAATCCTATATATGTTTTTATTACAAGTTGCCAAACTCACCCAGAGCCATAGCTCTGTTGAACCGTCCATTCCACCTGCTCTTAGCAGTAATGATTTTATGGGATTCTTTATAAATAAGATTGATCTTATTAAAATTAAAATCATTAGCACTCCTCTATCCGCGATTGGCCCCACCCTCTCTGGAAGGTGGGGCAGCATCTGAGGTAGTCATGGAATCTGAACCGGGTTTAGACTGCTTTGATCCAGTTGAACTTTCAGAGTTAGCAAAATTATTGTCTTCATCTAAGCCTTCAACCTGGATGTTAGATCAGTTCCAACCAGGTTATTTAAGGAGGTATTACAATCCTCCTCCTGCTGCCTCCTGCCTCCTCAGTCAGACCCAGACCTCCTGCTGCCTCCTGCCTCCTCAGTCAGACCCAGACCTCCTGCTGCCTCCTGCCTCCTCAGTCAGACCCACCCTTCCTGCTGCCTCCTGCCTCCTCAGTCAGACCCAGACCTCCTGCTGCCTCCTGCCTCCTCAGTCAGACCCAGACCTCCTGCTGCCTCCTGCCTCCTCAGTCAGACCCACCCTTCCTGCTGCCTCCTGCCTCTTCAGTCAGACCCAGACCTCCTGTTGCGTCATGCCTCCTCAGTCAGACCCAGAATTCCTGTCTGGTCATGCCTCTCAGCAGGAAGTGAGAACATGGGCGTGGTGACGTGGTGAGGCCATCACTTCTACAGAATTGCAGTCATTTTCTCAGCAGTTTCAGCCTGAGGAGCTTCAGGTGAGACCCGCCTCCTCTAGCAGTCAGAAGCTCCTCTGTCTCCTGGTAGCAGCTCCAAATGGATCTCTCCTCTCTGAGGCTCCTGCTGGCCCTCTGGGCCCTGATGAGCCGCCAGGCTGTGGTTTCTCTCGGTGAGTTCAGCAATAAATTCCTCCTCAGAACATTTTTTTTTTAACCTTCATCTAAAGAAGATTAAACATAGAAAACTGATCCAGATCCTTTAAAGTTGCAGGTTTCTTGATCTTTGCTAATTTTCCACATTTTTAATTGATTATTCAAAGTTCAGTAGAATGAGAGTCCATCTGTCTTAGAGGGTCCAACCTGTGGCTCGGGGGCCACCAGTGGCCCGTTGGACCTTCTAGAATGGGTCTCAGTGATAAAGAACAAAAGTTTTACATCAAATGCAGGTTTAAAGCATTTAAAAAAATCCCTGCATTGATTTTTTCTACAGAACAAAACTGAAAGTAACAGAAATAGTTTTCCTCTCATTATGATGGAAACTTTGAGTCTTTTTAACCTTAATTTTCCTTAAACATAAACTATGCTGTTTGAAAAACGTTCTTAAAGGAAAGCTGTTTTTATCTTAAATCATTTTTTTTTTCACTGCCTTTAATTTAACTTTTGCTGTTTTTATTTCTCTTTTAGTCTTTTTACACGTACTAGTTTTAGGGCGGCAATGAACGATTATTTTGCAAATCGATTCATAATTGGATAGCAAAGGTTCTTTAAAGAAGGCTTTAAATAAATTAAAGGAGGAGTTCTGGATTGACAGATAAAAACCTTTTTTTTATCTTAAATGCAAAATGTTTATAAATTTTTTTTTTTACAATTTTTGTATAATCCTGCTCTAAGAGGGTCACTCTGTCTGCTAAATGCATGTTTTAGAGTCTCTATACTCCAGTTAACGATTAATTGATGATTATTTTCATTAATCAATTAAACACAATTGATCAGATTCATTGTTTCAGCTAGTTTAATACTGAACAGGAGATTCTCCTGGAACATTTGGTAAAGGAAATAATGTCATAATATAAATAATATGGTGGTTTATAAAATGTGCTCATTCTTAAACAAGTTCCAGAATCATCAGCGGCTCTAAGGGTTTTATTTAGCAGGACTGACGGATCATGAAGCTCCCAGACCAGATCTGACCCCTGGTCCAAACCGGTTCATCATCAAAACGACGATCAGCGGACCGACAACAGAGTGGAGCTTCAACGGTCCAGTCAAAGTCCTGTGCTGGGACTCTTAAAAAAAGCTGTGCAGAAACAAATGTCTGCAAAACTCAAGTGATGCAACATCGAAACAGAAGAGTCGGGTCTAAGTTTCCCACAATGATGCAGACAGGAAACTGATAAAGTTAGTTAGAAAACCACTGATGGAGCAGGTGAAGGTGGTGCTGCCAGCTCTCAGCTTTCTGTCTCATCATATTAAAAACGACTAACAGACATGTTTGTGTTCTTATCTCACAGAAATAACAGTGGAGGAATCTGAGCTGAAACTATGCGAGTCAAAACGTATGTGTGTCACCAACCTGAAAGACTGCAATGGCCCACCTGCCTCCTCTCCACAGAGTGAGACCTGAATCCTAAACTTATTTAAAACATCACATTTAACAGGAAGATGCAGGATAGTATGCAGCGGTTCATCTTGCTGAGCTGTCTGACACCTGGACCTCCAGCCACCAGGAGGCGCCGCTTTACTACAGCAACATCTAAAAAAATATAAATGCTGAGAAAAATGTAAAAATAATCCTGATTTTAGAAAGTTAAACTCATATATTATATGGATTCATTAAATATAAATATGACTGCTCTGGAGTTTATATCAACTAATTTACATTAATATCACCCACAGATCATTACATATTACTTATATTTTTTAATGTATTATTTTATATTATTTTATTAAAATCTAGAACTGATGCCTTTTTAAATAATGTTTAATTGCTCCACTATGAATTAACCACATAGCATTTAAATAAAACAAGTTTCGTTTCTTCAGAAAAGGAATCAGTCGATCATTTAAGTGCAGCTTTACCTGCTTAAAAAGAAAAACAGCAAAGAAAATGATCAATGGATCATTATTTATACCTAAACTAATACATTTGTGTATTTAATTAATGTAATGGGTTACATCCAGTTGGACAATCAGAAAACAATAAAAAACCATCTCTGCCCCTACTGGGCCATATTAATCTCAGCCTCTCAGATGAGAGGCGAAACTTCATGTCCAGTTTCCTAGAATTGAACCTTTCGAGTTGGCGAACCTGACCGGGGTGACTAAGAATCTTCACTGATATGCTAACCTGATGAGGTTTTACTGTAAGTTTAACAACAAGACTTGTTTTAGAAATGAGATAGAAGGAGTATAACTGGTTTATGTATCAGAAGGACCTGAATTATTCGATACAGAAGAAGGAAGACGATTATTTAAAGGAGAAGAGCTGGAAAAAGAAGCAGCAGGTCCGACAGATGAAGCATCCATCCTGAGGCTACTGCATATTAATCTATTTAGGGGGGAGTTCACTGAGAGGCGGATCAGTTCTCACTGGATGGTGTTGATGTAATTCTCCACGTCTCTCATGTTTCCGTCACTCCAGTTGTTTTTGAAACCCATGACCAGCGTGTTGGGCTTCAGACGACCCAGACCCACCGCCTGAAGAGAAGAGGTCAGCATCAGGAGACGACCTTTTTATCTGGAGGCAGGAAATCATCACCCAGACGTACCTGAAGGAGCAGCTGCGCCCCAACCCGCATGTTGTCTGCAAAAACGGGAGCATAAAAGGCTTTGATCCGTTTTTTAATCAGCCAGCGCCGACACCGGAGGTAATCCTGGGAGAGCTCCTTCTGGTTGGGCCGACGGGAAACCTTCAGGAGGAAAAGAGAGCGGCTGAAGGAAACGTCCGATCGGCTCATTCCTGCAGGGGATCCTGCTGCATACCGTTCTGACGTGACCGCAGACCATGAGGCTGACGTTCTTGGTGAAGGAATGGACCAACTGCAGCAGCGCCGGGCGGGAGTTTGGATAACCGGCCAGGACCAAACACTGCGGCCTAAAAAAAAATAAAAAATAGATCAGGATTTATTGATCTGGACCCAGAGAGTAAAGCTAAAAGATTATTGGATTTGGAAAAGGAAACTCATCAGAAAATGTTTCAATCTTTCAGAAAACGTAGTTTTTGTGTAAATCTGTAAGAGTTCTGAAAAAAAGACCTGAAGTTTTTGACATGGTCCTCGACGGTGGAGAGGTTGAGGCAGTGCGTCAGCGCCTGGTTGTAGATCAGAGCCTGAGTGGAGGAACCCCAGTTCACATCTATGGAGAACAACAGGTCAGCAGATGGAGGCGTTTGATTGGACGGCAGTGAAGTAACCAGGCGCTACTGCTGGGAACCGTTAGCAGGCCCAACAGTTCCCACTACAGCGGAGGTCTTCAACAGCGCGTCCGCGACCCCTAGGGGGTCCACAGAGGTACTGCATGGGGGTCCCGAAAGTTTTGGTTGATTAAAATTTTTTTATGCAAATTTTTCCACTAATTGAAATGTCTTTAAATCATCATTAATACGAATTCAACACACTTTAGTAAACAGACAAATGGAGGCAAAAGATGTCTTTCACTCATCGATGCCAGTGGCGGTTCTAGACCAAATGTACCAGGGGGCCAGGAGGGGTCCAAAAAAAAAAAAACAAGGGATTCAAATGTATTAAGAGAGCTGCATAAAGTGAAGATTCTATTCAATTGGGTTTAATTCAAATTCTATTTCTTATTAGATCTATAAACAGGAATTAGGAATTGTACATATTTTTGATTTTAAGTTAAAATGACAGTTTTCTCTAAATCTGAAGAAAAACTGTTAAATTCAACCGTAAAATTAGAGCAATTTGTTTTGAACAAAATATTTAGCAGATGAAAACTGGGATCCTATCTCAGCACCACTGAAGCTATCACCTAATTGTTTTTAAATAATTAGTAAAACAGAATTTGTAAAGAAAATAATGAAATAGATCCAAAGGAGCCATCAGTAACCAGCTGGTTCAGCGCAGATCATCATTAGAGCTTCTTTGAGAATTATGGCTTCAGTACAGCGGCCATGATGGGGGCCAGGACATGATCTACAGGGTCACTGGCCCCCACTGGCCCCTGTCTAGAACCGCCATGATCAATGCTCACATTCAGCGACACACAGGAGCTCTTTCAAGACTGGACACCGTTTCATTCACAACACCTGTCCCATCAACCAGGAATCAGAAATACTTTTAATAATCCCAGGGAGGGATTACTTTAGTTACATTACTCCATCTGTAATAGAGCTACTATAGGACCAGTTTGATTGAACATATATAATTAGGGGCCCCGCTCCATCAGTTTGGGGTCATGTACACAGGAAAGCATTGAAGATCCCTGCAGTACAGAAAGCTGCACACAGGAAACACTTAGCAGCAGGTTTAAAGGAATAGTACACCCAAAAACATGATTAGCCTTCATTTTCCTACCTCACCCCCATGCTGAACAACACTCTGGGAGTACTTTTTTGATATCTCCAAATGCATCTGGAGATCACAGGAGGCTTCTTGCTTGCTGTCTGCTGACATTCAGAAATAATGGAGGTCTGGCCCGAGGCAGAAAGGTCCATAAAGGCCACAAAAAGCGTGTCAATATTCCTCCCAATATTGACCGTTTTCCAATGAACCTCAGACGCTTTCATTTCGGCATAGACTGATGCTCAGCAAACCTCCCTATTATTTAATGCTAAAAGACAGCAGAAAGCTACTTTGAAACCTTAGCAGCAGGTTTAAGGTGACGAGGCAGGAAATAACTTTATAAATATCTATGGGAGGCTGAATGTAAAACTTTAACAAAATGTCACTGTCACATTTAGAGCAATATCTTCACATTCAGTGTTTTTATTCTTTTACAGGCAAAACTCTAAATATAAATGCTTAAACTTTAGCAAAATAATATGTCTAAAATTATATTTCAAATCTATTATTTTATTATTATTATATATGCACTTTATATTTATATGTAAATGTTAAATCAAATTTTTAATTTACATTTTTTAACTCAATTTATATTATAAATCTTACATTTAAATGTTTAATTTAAATATTTATTCAGCAAGTTATATTATCATCTTTTATAAGTTAATTGGCAGCTTTTTAATGTTAGGAGTTGTGGACCCTTATAGGAGGCTCCTTTTCTTATTGGTTGCTCCTTTATGGTTGGGGGCATGGCCAGAATGGATCCTTTACAAAGTGTTTGCGTGGATTTATTAGGCACAGATTTCGGTAAATATTTGAGTTTGAGATTTAAACTTATAAATTTATGATGCCATATTTAGATACACCCACACACCTGCTGCCACCTGCCAAACATGCATGCCATATACATATGCCTGCCACATATATATATATATACATATATACACCCTATATATACATATACTGCCATACACACATATATATATATATATATATATATATATATATATATATATATTTATAGCTTGATTTAATAGTAAAAATAGATGTTAAAATAGATTTAAAATATTTGGATTTTAACATTTTACATTTATTATTAAACAAAAAACAATTTACATTAAGTTTAATATTTAGGATATATATTTCAGATTTAAAATACCCAGATATAGATTTAGATATGGCGCATGATTTTGTTATAAAAATAAAATGTTAAAATATGCTTAACATTTATATTTGGGATCGAGCCATTTAAAGCACTAAAAGAGCTTCGAAGATAGGTATCAAATAACGAGAAATATGATGCTGAAAATTGTTTAGCTAAATGTTCACATTAGGGAGTTTCACTTATATGTATCTATGTCCATTAGTAATTTGTAGCGAAAAAAGAATCGATGGACGGTCGTAGCTTCTGGTTCTCCATCTTGTTCTCTACCTGGTTTCTTGTAGCTGACGTAGATGTAGAGGGCGAGGATGATGAAGCGGGAGGTGACGAGGGCACGCCCACCAGTTGATGACGAACATCACAACGCAGCACAGGATGGCCCCGGCCAGAGAGGACCCACATGTTGGCGAGGTATTTGAAGCTTGGACGCCACCCTCTGTGAAGAAACACAGCCAATCAGAGAGGGTTTTAGTTTGTTTTATGTGAAGAAGATTTAACCAAACGCATTTGTATGTCCCCAACAACAAGGCAGACAGAAAAGATCGAGCTGAAAGGATCCAAATGGGAAAAGATTGGTTCTGTTTCTCAGGGTTTACCTGGAGAGTTGGCCAAGGAGGCGTGGAAGCGGGGAGAAGTTGATGAGAGCATAAGAGGCCAGGAAGAAGTTGGAGATGATTGGTGGGCGTGGCGTTCAGCTGCGGCTGATCGGACACAGATGGGCGCGTTCATCCACCTTTATTATGGTTATTTATTATTCGTTTTTTACTGAAAGGGTTTATGCTGCTCTTCCCACCGATGAGGATATGAAAGCCAAGCCGATGCAGAAGGTCAGGACGTATCCTCGCAGAGGCTCGTTGTTTTTACCGTAGCCCTTCGCAAAGATTCCCAACCCAGGATAGATGTTGTCCTTACAGAGAGCCTGGAGATCAGACAGCTGTGGTTACATTCAGAGGAGGCCTGTTTCAGAAGGACACTTTAGACCAGGCATTCCCAAAGTCGGTCCTGGGGGGCCGCTGTCCTGCAGGTTTTAGAGGTTCCCTGCTCCAGCACAGCTAATTTTAAATTGAAAGCTGATTAATAGGGCTTTTTCTGAACTGCAATCAGAGGAGTCAGCTGTGCTAAAAACAGGGAAACCTCTAAAACCTACAGGACAAGCGGCCCTCACAGGACCACTTTGATTAATTCCAGTTCCTGTGGGCCGGTATCCTGCAACTAGTGATGGTGAGATGGAGCCTCAAGAGGCATTGAACCGTTTGGCCAAATTGCTTCATCGATGTCACCACCTACTGGTGGAGTGCAGAACTACAGTTAGTAATATAATCTGGGATTTTTTGCAATTATTTTTTCTTTTTTCTCCCTTTTAAGTTTCTTTGTTAATGATTTGTGTGTTTAATAAAAAGTGTAAAACATCTCAGAAGAGAGCAACCATTTAAGGTTTTTCTGACATTTTAGTCAAATAAACTCAAGCAAACAGTGAAAGCGTTTGTGAAAATTGGACAATGATGAGAAAAATGAAAGGTTTTAGTCATTTTTATTCAAACATAATAGTTTTCCCACATTTTTTTGGTTTTAATTGGGTTGGAAGTTATGTGTTCAACTAATATTTTGGCTAAACCATGCAATCTAATTTGGCAGTGTTTTTACCCAATCTGTATTTGTATATTAGGGCAAAAATGCTCGAAGCATTTTACTGAAGACAGCTTTCCACAATCTTGGACAGTTCAAGCAGGTTTTTGCTTGCTAAACTTCTTATACTGAAAGCGAGGGGCTGTTGCCCGTACTTAAGGCCACCACAACCGCAAGCTGGAAGTATGATTCTGTCGCTAAGCTGTTGATAGAAATGCTAGCATCTATATGGTGACCAGATGTGGGTTTCTGAAATGCGGGAGACTTTTTTGGGGGGGTTTCTGGTCCGCTGACTGGACCGGACCGGGCTCCAGTGAGGGGCGGAGCAACAAAAACCTGACCCGGTGACGGTATGCATCCCCCTACCTGCCTTACCGTGTTTTCACCGTTGTGCAGGCTACCGTCACCGGGTCGGGTTTGGTCACTCCGTTCCCCGCAGGCTGGGTAGTCGACCAAAATACCGGACGATTTTGAAATTTCCCTGAACATTTTTTAAAGTATGAAAAGTAGGACATGTCCGGGAAAAAGGGGGCGTCTGGTCACCCTACCCCTGAAGAATCATTCTATCAGCTCTTTAAAAATAATAAAACAATGAAAAATAAAATTATATCAGACAGCTTCAAAATCATAAATCAACATAAATACAGGAAATAAAATAAAAAAAAATACAAAAACAACAAAATAAAATTAAATCTCACAAATACAAATAATAAAACTCAACAAACAAAAAAAATGAATAAATTAAAAATATACTAAGATTAAAACTATGGAAAATAAATATAAAAAATACAGATTAAAGCCAATAAACTACAGAGAGTTTAGAAATAAAAAATAGAAAAGTAAAGATGCTAAATTATTAATATTTGACAGAAATAAAATCAAAGTTTGTGTTGCTTTCTGACCTGGAAGACTTTGGGTGCGCTGACCAATGAGGCTAAAGCTGAAGACAAAGTAGCTGAAAATATCCCAGCAGAAATCAGAGGACCGAAGTACGACACCAGATTCATCACCTGCAATAAACAAACATTCAGCTCAACTAAGAACAGGACAGAGACTGAGACACACCTGGAGAACATCAAGGTCCTAAAACATCAAGATTTTAAAATATACCAGAAGGAAACCAAAGGTGCTTCATGTCGACTCTAACAGGAATAAATGTGCTCTCTTTACTTAATTTATACAATTTCTTATAGAATGGGAGTGCAGATCTTTTAGTTATCAGGCTCCTCTCCTGTGGGACCAACTACCAGGTTTTAGTCCGTGAGAGGCAGATGACCCTGTCTACTTTTAAGGCTAGGCTTAAAACTTTCCTTTTGATAAAGCTTATAAGTGTAGAAGTGGCTCAGGTTGGTCTCTCGATCTATCTCTATAGTTCTGCTGCTATAGGCTTATAGACTGCTGGAGGACATAGGACCCCTTTTCCTCATTCTGCTTCATATTCTATCTCTATTCTCCCACTCTGCAGAATCTGTTAGTTCAATCTCTAACGTTTATCCTGCTCTCTCTGCTTTTTCTCATAGTAGCTTCATCTGGTCTGTTCCTTTGTTTTGGCTGTGACTCCATCCTGGAGAGAAATATCAGCTGTGTGCTGCTGCCATCAACACCTTTGTTTCTAGATGTTGGAGATGGCCCGTTTTCCAGCGTGTAGTCCTGTTTCTCTTCTGACTGTGACTAACTGGATGTGCTCTCTTCATCCTTCTGACATGGGAGCTGGCCTCGGAGCTCGCCTGCCTGGTTCATGTGTGTTTCCTGGACGGGCCGCTTGTCAACATATTCTCATTATCAGTTCAGATGAAATCGTCCCCAAAAGTTATGCACAGTATTTCAGACGCATTTTGACGCTTTTTTCCTCGAAAAACAGACCAGCATGAGCAGCCAGACAGACGGCAGAAAAAAGCAGATCCGCTGGACGGACGTAAAACTGGGGAAAACAATGCAATAATTACTTCTTCATGTCTCTAACTAGGTTGCTTGATGTTTTGTATCTTAGGTTAAGGTTAATTGTAGGTTGAATTCTATGTTAATTAATGGTGCGTAAGATTCACATGCGCAAAGGATATCTTGTCTCGAGGCAAGACGTAAAAATACGACGAAAAAAACGTCCAAAACGTACCAAAATTACTGTGCATAACTTTTCGCACGATTTCATACAAACTGATAATGAGAATACACTGCGCCTGTGGAGCTGGTTGACAGTTGCTTTTTGTATCTATGCTTCTTTTCTATGTCTGCTTCTGTCTCCTTGAACTCCCAGTGGGCCTCAGCAGATGGCCGCCACACTGAGCCTGGTTCTGCTGGAGGTTTCTTCCTGTTCAAAGGGAGTTTTTCCTCTCCACTGTCGCTACGCATGCTTAGTGTGAGTGGGATTGCTGAAGAGTCAAATGAGTCGATGCAATCAGCTGGTTTTCCTTAGATAGAAAACTTTTGAATCAATCTGACTGGATGATCTGGTGAACTGGAAAGAGCCTTGAGATGATGTGTGTTGTTATTGGCGCCATAGAAATAAACTGAATAGAATTGAGTTAATAAACCTTAAATCTGTTTAAAAGAACATTTCAGTAATAGATGCAAAGAAGAAACTTAATTCTGGATGTAGTCTGAAGGTTCTGGTCCTGTTAGCTTAAAAACAAACCTATCCTGAGGCTAAGGTCTGCTAAGAGTTAATGAGGTTCATCCTGTAATCTGATGCTCTGATGTATTACAGGTTCTGGTTCCGGTACATGATGGCGGGTCTCTCCAGGTTCTGCCTCTAAAGAGCCTGCTGTGTGTTGGTGCTCAGTGAGCCCGATGTGAGCAGAGGTGGAGGCCCTCAATGCTCTCATTCAGATCACAGCAGCAGGAATCTTGTGACTCAGAACAAGAGATGTTATTATCTCTGCGCTGCTCTCTGCATGATGCTGAGAACGGCTCTGATTCTGACACACAGTCTGAGGGCATCTACACCTCCTCCACCAGAGGAGGTGTAGATGCATCCTCTATGATCCAAACACGACCTTAGAAGGGATCAGGCTGCAAACTTATGATAAAGTTGAACTCGGCGTAAGCGGAGCGTGTGGACGGCTGTGACGTGATTGGACGCAGTGTTTGGTCACCAGAACAGCAGAGAGAGTGGGTCTGTGGAGGAAACAATGGCTGTGGGTGTGATGATGCACGTCACTCTCTGGCCTTTACTGACACACATTCCCGAGCTCCGCTGACCCGCTGAGCTCTGATATCAGCCACGCACAGGATCCTCTCCCAGGATCATTCACTGGTTCCGGAGATGCTGATGTCATCAGAGCTTTACTGCGCTTTCAGCTTTTCTCTTATTACAACAACGTGTAAAAAAAGGTCAAGCTTTTCAGGGATATTTGACTTATTCTGTTAAATAACGTAGGAATGTGTGGTTTTCTTCAAAACAGATTAATATAATAAAACAGACAAGAAAAAGTTTATAATTTTGTCCCATATTTCAGAAAGTGAGACTCATCTCTCATGTTTGAGCTTATAGAGGGAAATCTTTCAATCATTTTATTACTACAAAATCACAGCTTACAGATAATAAAAAATGCTAAATTGTGAATTGAAAAGTTGGAGAATTTCACCAGATCATATTATTCTCAGAAATGTCAGACTTCTGATTAGTGTGTATGAAGAGAAAGTTGCTCCAAAATTAAAAAGCAAAAAACGCATCAGAAAAATCTGTTTAAAAATGGACCTTAGAAAAAATGCATTAATCCGCTTATGCAAAAGTTGCAACTTGCTCTACATGCTGTGATGTTGTATTTTTAGTTTTTTTTCCAAATGTAATTTTAACTATTTTTTACACTTAATTTATCTTTGTTATTATATATATATTTTTTAGAGGGCAGACTGAGTTTTATGAATTCCCATTTCAAATCCTGTTTTCCAGATTTCCTTCTCCACAGTACTGGGTGGACTGTTCGTCCGACCAATAGGAATGTCCCTGTCAGACCCAATCCTATTGGTCGGCACACGGACCACCCAGAAGTGTAGAGGAGGAAATCTGCAAAGCATGTCAAAAATAATAGTTGAAAAAAAAACTTTTAAAGATAAAAATCTGAAAAAATAAAACTATAAAAACACTCCTCATTTCACTAACTGTGTTGGAGCTTATTTATATTCCTTTATATTTCTATCCATTATACATTTTAATTGTCTCTAATTCTCTATTCCTAAATTTACATTCTTTTTTATTATTTACAGAGTTTATATGCAGGTTAATGATTGTTGGTTATATTTATCTTTGTTTCTTTATTATTTTTCTTATATTGATTTATTTTTGTTCTGAGGTAAGACATGAAGTTATAATGGATCCAGTCCATTTTCTCTATTAGGGGGATTATATAGACACTGCAGTGTCTATATAATCTGCAAACTTCTGCATGAACTACATAATAAAGCAATTTCTATGCATAAATCCCAGAAGCGTAACACTGCCGAGGCGATAGCCGCACTGCTCCACCCCATACAAAACAAGGGAAAGCTGTTTGTGCTTTTACGGTGGCAAAAAAATGGTCTTGATGCCAAAAAGAGAGCTGCGATGCTAAGTTCATCAAGACCATTATTCTTATTGCCACATCGCCAGAGAGGACACTGTAAAAAGTAAATTTACTAGACTGCTGCTGCTACCAGTAGCTTTGCTTGATGTTGCCATGACAATGTAGCTTCTATGAACTTGTGTTGATTAGTCCTAAAAGTAATTACATCAAAATCCAAATACACTTAAAAGTAATTTTCAAATTATTCATTAGACATGTATAAATTGTGCAGTATTGCAAGTTTTTTTTTAAATTCTTAAGTCTCCCTCTTGCCACTAGGGGGTGCTGCAGCACATCCATTTCCCGCAGCCATGCACTAGGTCTGACATCGGCCCCCTGTTCACACTCCAGATCTGGGGAGGGAAGCACCCGAGCACCCCTTATGGGCCAGCTGCCACTGCTCCAGACTTTGGGTAGTCTACACCATGGCCTCCCAGTCTAATGCTAAGCTAACATGCTACCCAGACTCAGACCAGTTTAGAACCAATCCTGCTGATGGGAGATTTTTCTTACCTGGAAGTCGTTCATCAGGCCGTACTGGCAGCCTCCTTCCTTGCAGATGGAGAAGTCGTAGCCAAGCGTGCAAGCAGCGTCTGTGCAGTTCACCGTGTCGCTTACTGTGTCATTGTGGTCACCTGTTGCATCTCTGACAATACAGGAACCTGCAGCAGACGATGATGTTTACCAGAATGAAGCGAGCGAAGCATCGGACGGAAGCTGGTAGTTTATAAAGACCTGCAGAAATGGCGACGGCAACGTAGGTGATGCCTGTGATGAGGATGGCCAACAAGGTTCCCTTCGGGATGGCAGACTGAGGATCCTAATGCCAGAGACATAAAAGTCTTCATATTTAGTTACTAAACGGGACAATTTATTGGGTTTGGACAAATATTTCAAAGGACAATATACAGAAAAAGGACGAGTACAAAACCAGCGAAAGTGGTTTAAATGAGAAGCCCGCTCATATTCAGTAATTATTTGTTGATTGCAGATGTGTCTACAAAGTAATTCCCATTGATTTAACGTAAGCGGGAGAATGGCTGACTTACGTGGCGTCACTGCTGGAAGATGGCTAGGGAGGGGCTACTACGATTGTTGGCACAAAAATGGCGGCTCAGCAGACTCAGTGATTGAGACGGCAAAATGCATTTGCTTTTTTTATTGATTCATTCTAAATTCATTAAAATCACTGCAAACATATTAGTTTTAGGTATAGATAACGCACTCCATTGGTTATTCTTTTTACTGACCAGACTCTTTCCTTTAAAACCAAAAATTAAATCTGATGGCGTATCTTTGGTGGGCCGGATGCAGAGCCTTGGAGCACACCAGATCACTATTTGGAAGACAGATCAGCTACGGCTGAAAAAAGATTGATGCATTCATTTTATGAGGTAAAAACTCACAGCCAGGTCCCCAGAGATGTTGGCTCCTGCTAGGATCCCAGTGGCAGCGGGGAAGAAAATCGCAAACACTGAAAAAAACGTCTCATCTTCTCTAAAGTCTGGACCGAAGTTCTCAAAGAGGATGGCAGCTGAGAAACAGGAAAAAATAAAACATTTAAAATAATGATTTTTACAAAGAGATCAACCCAAAGAAGCACCAGAGGACAGTTAGGACGGAGGCTTACTGTGGTATCCAAAGAATCCTTTGGGCTCTTTGCTGTCGACTGTAATGAAGGTGCCTAAAAAGAAGTTAGCAATGGTCACCAGCAAGGATGACCAACAGGACAAACCTGAGCCTGGAGGATCCAGGAGAGAAGAAAAGATGGAAACTTAATCTTAGACCCCTTTACAGTAATAACAGCAAACTGCATTAGCAGCCACAGGAAGTTCTTTAAACAAAATATTTACACCTAATTACGCTTTATCTAAGGTAGAATTTATTCATCTAAACCAGGGGTCTGCAACCTGCGGCTCCGGAGCCACATATGGCTCTTTGGACCCTCTCCACCGGCTCTTAATACTGGCTAAAATGTATATAAAGAGCTAAATAATTTTTACTATAATATATACCGGTATCAATAGATTTAGCGTTTTTTATAGGATGGAAGAGAATGAGTTTAAAAGAACCAGAAATATATTTCCAGAGACATTTTTCTATGAATTAGCTTGAAAAATTATATGTTTTAACATTAAAAATATATGAATTGATTGTTTGAGATGGCAACAACTAATTTCCTATACAAGCTTTTAAAAAGGTTTTCTAGAAAAAGTCATGGTATTATTTGCGGCTCTAAACAATTTTTATTTGGTAGTACTCTGGGCAAAACGGCTCTTTGGATATGAAAGGTTGCAGACCCCTGATCTAAACCCAAAGAATCAGCTTTTAGCTGATTTAGCTCCAGCATGATCATGATCTACAGCTATAATATTCTTTTCATTTTGGCAAATTCTCGCCTATTTTTCACACCCAAATGGAAAATCAAATAACTGAGGAATAACTATAAGCCCAAATTACATGTTTGATACATTATATACTATATATTATATATATTTACATTTAAAAGCTAACACCTTGTAGTTTCTGGATATACATAAAGAATGGATGAGTAAAAAACAGTCCAAGCTGCATCAGTTCAAACATGACTCAAAGTTGTGTTTTTTTTAATTCTCAAACATAATAGGTCATTTTTTAACAGCAGTAATAAAGACCTGCTTGCTTGTTGTTGCTGCTTTGTCATATTTACATTTTTACATGCTGCTATTTCTGTGTTGATAGTGCTTTGGTGCTCATTGTGTCCGTAAAAAGAACTAAGTGGTTGATTTGTGGAAAATCTAAGCTTTCCAACAAGGTTTAAAATGTCTATATTGGTAAACATTTTGCTGGTGTAATTTTTATAAATTCATAAATTCTTAGTTATTAGCTTTAAAAAAAAGCAACGCTTTTTTGAGAGGATAAAAATTTAAAAAATGTATCCAAAGAAATAAAACTGCTTAAGCTCTGCTAAAATAATCAGATTTATAATAATGGATTTAGACACCGTTTGCCTTCGCTGGATAAAAAACAAACAGTACAGTTACATTATTTATTGCTGCAGACGTTTCTGACAGATATACCTTAGCTTCCCACTCCATCCCAGCAACAGAGATTCCCAGAAGCAGAATTATGGTCAGAGTCCCGACAATGCGGACGTCGTTCAGTTCATCAGTCATCAGAGCATCGACATCCTAAAACAGAACAACGGATGTTTATTTTTACTTTTAAGCTTCATCAGTTGGAGGTGCTGTCAATGGAAAAGGACATTTCTTACGCTGAGCATCTCAACAACTGTCTCTGCAAAGCCTACGACATACATGGCCACGGCCACTGCGTTGGCGAAGGCAAAGATGAGACCAATAGATCCTCCAAACTCTGGACCCAGACTTCTGGAGATCAAGTAGTACGCTCCGCCTGCAAGCCAACAAAAGGTGAGCTTCATGTTTTAACAGGTGCATCTTCTGACTGTCGTTTTTCTGAGGAAAAGTAGAGTCTGTATTCAGCAACTATTTTCTGTGCAAAGCGTCTGACAGAAACTGTCAGGGTTCTGCCCTCTGCTTGAGGGTATTTTTTAGTTTGTTTAATTTTGGTGTCTTTTTAGTTCAGTTCTACCCGTGTTGAGTCCTTCAGTTACTCTCTGTTGCTCCCTTCTGCTTGTTTCCTTTCCCCTTACCTTCTAGTTGGTCTTGCCCACACCTGCTCCCAATGTGCTGATTTGCCTGGTCTTGGTTCAGTTTCCCTATATATACACCACCTCTACAGTTCCTCTTGGCTGGTTTGTTGTTGTTTTTTTGCTTCCTCGTCTCTGGCTCCCAATGTGAATTTTCCCTGACTTTATCTTATTTTTGGTTCTCAATGTTTTGTATTTTGTATTTTTTTTATTTCTACCTCAGTTATCTGTTTAAGAAAACTCACCTCTGCTTCCTGATCTCTGCATTTGGGTCCTCAAAACCTCCACTCAACTTGTGACACCATTATTGTTAAAGGAGATCAGAACAGCAATGTTTGAGTACCTAAAATATCGCATTCAATTCTGACAAAAAAGTTAAATTCAGTGAAGGCTGAAGGGGAGGAACTCAAATCCCTGACAGCCTAGATCAGTGTTTCCCAACCGTTTTTGACTTCTGTTCCCCTTTGGACATTTTTTTCTTACCATAAGTTCCCCTCTCAGTCAAAATTACTGATGACTGTCCAAAAGTGGAACATGCAATATCTGAAATAAAGACTATTTTACTTAATCTTTTAACTTAAGTATTTAAATACAGGGCATTTTATTTCCAAATTCCATCTCAAATAAAAACGGCACATAAACATGTTGCTTGGACGTTTAACAATCACATTTAAACTTGGTGAATTGGGAACAAAAATTATAGTCAGACCGATTTAGTTTTCCTTTGCTTTTATTAAGACATCTGAGCTGTTTTGAGGAGCTCTGATAGCTCAGTGTGAAACCCAGCTGATCCCAGGCTACTCCTCTGCATCCAGGCTGTTCCTCTGCTTGGTTTGGATGTGGGTCAAAGCTGAAGGTGAATTCAAACATAGAAGACTTTGAGTTTTTGGTTTGGATCTATTCTTAGTATCTATCCAAACTCTATCCAACTCTCCTACAAACTCCCACATCTTGACTAAATTCTGAGGCTGTTTAAATGGCTGTCATATGGCATTGCGCTAGCGAGGCTTCAGACGTCATCCATTTTGGCCCCTCCCCTAAATGAATCATGCTTCAACACGCAGTTCGGGGAAACGCCCCCTCCATTTCTCAACACACGCCTCGAAGCCTCGGCTCATCTCATATAACCACTACTGAATGGCCAAACTAGCTGTCACTGTATGCAGAGCTCTGCTGATTGGAGTTTTAAACATCGGTCCTCATCCTTCCTGAGAAGCTGGAAATGAAAATGGTTTGAACTGATTTCTGTAAAGACTTTTTACCTGCTGAACCTGGATTACCGACCTCTGATCTGGTTCTCCCAAAACACTAAACCTGACGGCCTCACAGTATTTATTCTCTTTATTATCTAAACACACAGCATAAACTCTTTGCTGTGACCCTCAGAAAAATAGACCCGATGTCCTCAAACAGGGGTATAATTGATTCTGCAAAAAAAAAACCTTCATGAATCAAACTACAGCCTAGTTATAATCTGCCCAGCTATAGTCTATCAGTGGTTATATTATTGATAAATGGGATGGGCAGTACTTGTATATGCTGGGCATACACTGTGCGAAATTTTCAATCATTGCACACAGCTACAGCTCAAACTGTAAGACGAAATTGCAGGGTTTAAAAGTTCACAGCATGTTCTCACACTGTGCGGCCCGACGCTCTGATGCGATCTACTTGCTCACAATGTACGTCTAATAACCACGAGGGATTCAGCTCCGCAGTGAGATGGCGCTACTCGGCAATTTGCCAACAACCACCTTACAACGGCCGACTAAATTTCAAACATGTTTGAACTGGTCGTGAGAGGCTGATGGCCCCTCGTTACCCCCAGTACACCACACAACGCACCATCAGGATGAAAGTCGGCCTGATCCAAAATTTCTCGCAGAAAGGGCAGAAAGTTCTTTAGTGTAAGCACTGCGGACTCCAAAAACTACAGTTATTCACAGACTAACTATGGTAAGCAACACTGTAGCCACTAGGGGGAAGTGTCCTGCAAAAGGATGTGACTGGGAGACATAGAGCAGGGGTTCAAACCAGTAACCCACTGGTGAAAGAACAAGTCCTACCTCCTGGGCCTCTATCATCCCAGTACAAATATATCCACAACAGAATGCCACAGCTTTAGACAAAATGGTGTCAAATTAATTTTTCTCAACATTTTGATCACGTCTTCCTATTGAAACGAGAAAATACGTTTGTTTTGGAGCGCAGATTCACTCAGAATAGCAAAATAAGAAATCACTTCTCCTCCTGGGAACCAGGTCTCTCACCTCCTCTTACGAAACCGTTGGTTGCTATGGCTGAGGTGGACAGGCCGGTGATGGACGTCACCACGGTGGCCATCAGGATGATACAAATGGTAAGTCCTGTCTCACAAAAACAGGAAAATGGTTACAGAGCGGGAAAGTGTTCAAAATCATTGATGAAGCCTGAACATGAATCACTTTAGATCCGACATTAGTTTGCATAAGGAACCATCACTCACCAATTCCAGCCTGTCCAACAATCCAGGACATTCTGATGAAGAGCATCACACCCCAGATATTCAGCATGCAGCGCACCTGAAACAAACACGCATGCAGGTAGAACCGTGGACATGCTTTAGCACCAGCGACGCCTTCGCTCTGACTGTAGCAGGAAGAGACTTCCCAAAAAGTACTGCCAAGTTTAGGACTTCCTCTGAGAAAATGTGAGACTCCATCTTTGTTTTTTTTTTGTTTCAAATAAAAGAGAAGAACTCACCAGAACTCCCCGAATCCAACCAAACTTGACCGTTCCTCCTTTTGCCTCCTTCGCCATCATCAAGGCTGCTGCCTCCTCCGCCGCCGATGGCTCTTCGCCGTTAGCCAGGCCGTCCTCCAAAGGCTCCTGACAGAAGGACCAATGATTCATTTGTCAGCGAATTTTTGGTTGTATCCTAATTAGTTTTCTGTAAAACGAGTTATTATGGTGAGTTTATTATCACATGGTTTTAACAAACAACAATCCTGAATGCAACTCTGTGCTGTTTAACAGAGGCGTAGTATAAATCCTGCTGTTTAGAAACACTTTTGTAGAAGTTAGAGGATCAATTTAAGCTTTTTTCTCCAGTAAAAGTGTATAGCTACTACAAGTACAAAAGTAAAAGTAATGCAGGAAAAAATGTTAAAGACAGAAGCTTTACTGCGCTATTAAAGGAACATTTTTCTACAACTGGATGATAACTTCCTTAGACTTAATTTTCTTACTTTTATAACTAATGGTAAAAGTGTCACATTTAACTTTGCTTTATCTTCGATAAAGCTATTTATTTTGGTTTGTGGTGAACAACAAGTTGGGGCAGCAAACGAGTCCAACCACAAAGATGTTAATTGTCTGGATGAAACTTTTTTAAATACTCAATGGAGCCCCCTAGGGACACATGGGGAATTTTTTTTTTTCTTTTGCGTTCCCTCACAAAAGTATTGCGTTACCTCGCAAAACCTTTTGCGTTACCTCGCGAAAACCTTTTGTGTGAGGAACGCAAAACCTTACTTCTCGTAAAGTTAGAAAGATATTCACAGATTCGGACTTCCGGGATCAATAACTCTCGTTGTTGAAACACAAATGGCGCCTCTTTCATGTCCTGAAAGCACAGACTACATATTACAAGAATCAAAAAGCGTTATTTTCGAGGTAAAAGCCTAGCCATTCTTAAATGCATGCTGGATGTATTACATTGATCTCTATGCACAGGCAGCTGCCAGGCAAGTGGTTAGGGACCGTCTGCAAATGGTAAAACAACAGCAAATAAAATCAATAACTCCACAAGCAAAATCCCCATCTCCCCTAGGGGGCTCCAGAAACTACCAACAGGCCTTCATGAAAATAAGCTCTAAATGAAACAAAAACTAATGAGTCTATTTTTTAAAATGTAATGGAGTAGAAAGTAAAAGT
Source organism: Cyprinodon brontotheroides (assembly GCA_018398635.1). Lineage (NCBI taxonomy): Eukaryota > Metazoa > Chordata > Actinopteri > Cyprinodontiformes > Cyprinodontidae > Cyprinodon > Cyprinodon brontotheroides. The sequence continues at coordinate 1,078,640 of JAGKQL010000038.1, forward strand.
TGTCTAAAAAAATAATGACTCAAGTATAGGTAGACATAAAATATCAACTTAAGTAGAAAGTAATGAAGTTATTTGTACTTTGTTACTTGACGTCTCCTGTTATGGTTCTCTCCTTTTGGACTTTGAGTTTTTTGTTTTCTATGTCATTCTATTTGGTTTATTTTCCATTTTGTGTTTTATTTAAGCCGCTTTGAGTTACTATCTGTTGTCCCCCTGTGCTTTGTCTCCTTTCCCCTAGCTCCCTTCTAGTCTCTTCCATCCACACCTGCTCCATATCAGCTGATTAGTCCAGTCTTTGGCTACGCTCACTGCAGCCTGAAGTGCAACCCAAATCCGGACATTTTTGGCCCAGGCCATATCCGACCTAGATCTGATCTTTTCATGACAGTTTGAACAACACAGATCCTGACATTTCCAATGCGATCCAGGCCACTTGGCTCTGTGGTCCTGGAATCGCATAATGATCTGATCTTTTCAAATGCGACCTTGCGTCTGAACGCCAGGTCGCATTCATCCGACCTGAAACGCCATTAATACCCGATAAAGGTCACTATTCTGGGTCTTGCTATGAAGAAGCGGTAAGAAAAACAACAACCATGGAGGATGATAATTCGAGAGCAGTATTTATCTTTAACCATCTTGAAAAGATTGTGTTTTATGGTTGGGAAAGATCGGTAGATGCGCTCCAGCGCTACCACCTATGGTTACTTCCGTAAACACAGAGCACTTCCTGGCTGATGATGTCATTGCATTGTATCGATATTTTGAAAGTCGTAGGGAAGCGGCCGCTCCAACCGCTGCATTCCTAATTCTCCCGAAAGTGGTGCACGACTTTACACACGTGGATAAAGTGAATGTGATTGGTCGCTTATCAAGGGGGCGGGATTGTTGTGGCTGAAGGTTCACAAGCAAGTCTGGTTGTGGCCGGTTTGTTGGAAGCATCTGGCTAACCAGTTAGCATCTTAGTGCTAGCAGGTTCCCAATGGGAAATTCCATTGGGACCAAGTAGCACTAAATTGGTGACTTTATGAAACGACGCTGTCAAGGAACGCTATGGACAGCGGAAACATGCAAGAGGAGGAGAGTTTAGTGTCGGAGGTCGATGAGTCTCCTCCAGTCATCCATTTTTTATTTAGAGGAGGAAAGCGGCCGAAGATGTTGTGGAAGAGGACCAGCCAGGCGGCAGAAGCTTGGTTTGGTGTAGAAGGCTTCCAGCCGTACATGTTTGAGCCCTTGCCTCGCAACGCTGCTGCCAGTTCTGTTAGCTCTCCCACGCCTGCCGGAAGACAACAGACTAATAGCTTTCGCTTATATGTACTTGGCGCTTACTGCTCCATCACTGGCTGCATACATATGAATCAAGATGCTATGACCGAAAAAATTGATTGACAGATGACCGTTGATATATGATTGGCTGAATTTAGGGTGTTCAGGCTGACGTAGAACCAACTGGCCTGCAGAAGATAGCGAAAAACACGGATTTTGAGACTTGACATTTAAATGTGACTTTGCCTACGAGTTTAAATAATTGTTGTTGATTGCAGATGTGTCTAGTAGTTCCCATTGATTTTGCTTGTAAATCGGAAAGAATGGCTAGGCTTACCGCACCGTGACGCCACTGCCGGAAGATGGCAGGAGGGAGATGTCGCCAACTTAGCGCTTTTGCTGCTATATTTATATTTATACTATTGGATCAGTATATTGTGGATATTATTATTATATTATTATAATGTGGATATTTGCTGCACATTTTCATTCCTTTTTAGAGACAGCATGAAAAGTCAGCTGAGTACAAAACATAGAGAGGAAAACAAGAAGAAAAGGGACAAGAAGAGAGGGACACAACCTAGAACAGATAATGGATGTCTATTCTATTAACATATTTCTGTCTGTAAAATGGGTCTGTTTGATGGGTTGTCTTCTCAATTCAGAGGGCCCCCTGCCTGTCTTTGCCTAGGGCCCCAAATTTCCTAAATCCACCCCTGCCAGGATTAGGATGGTGTCCAATCTGCTCTTAAAGTATGTTTCATCCTATGAAAATTGTGTTGCGTTTGCAACATGGCATACAAGACAGGAAACCACACTTCTGCTGCTAGGAAAAGCAACAAAAGTTCAGCAGCTTGTTCCGACCGCAGCAAACTTTGACTTTTCTGTTTTATCGAAAGTGATGCATCATACCTCAGCTGCCGTGCCCCCTTTGTTCTAATGGTTTAGGTGTTTGAGCCTGATAAAAAACCAACCAGATGTCAGAAGTGACTTAAAAAACATGACTGTTTATCTTTCTGTTTTATCATCCCCCTTTTATTGACATTTCCCATTATTTTAGGAATTAAATCAGTATTAAACAAAATTAAAAACTTGTCTTAAAAATTTTGTTGTGACTAAACATAAAACAATAAAAAAAGGTTGCAGTGGAAATAAAAACATTTTTAAAAAACACACTTGCGATAAACACACAAACGCAAAATAAAGACTTCAAGAAATGAATAACAAAAAATTGGTTGGTTAAAATTAAGCCAGCATAAAAATAAATAAAAATTAATTTTTTTTTCATACTTAATGGCACAAAAATTCGTATTATTCGTATTATTAGCTACTTTTTCAAGCAATTTCATATTATTAAACCCTTCGTTTATTTCTGTATGTATTTTTAATTATGGCAGGCCTGGTCCTCCATATAAAAAAAGGCCTTATTGGTATGAAATTAAAAGAGGCTTAAGACTTAAAATGTGCAGGTTCTAATAAAAAGTTGTTTTCTTTCCACATTTGTTCCTTTGTCCCATTAAATCAGATTTTTCCTGCTGTAATTCAGGGGAAAATGTGAAAAACGTTGAAGGAAATAAATACTAAGGTCAAATTTAAATGACGTTTTATTTTATTTTATTTTTTTTTAATATTTTTTAATTTATAAAAAGTTAAAAAAAATGACATTTTCTGTTTGGATGTGGTTTTAATTAAATTAATGAATTTATCTTCCCCTTTTCCATCTATCATAAAGCTGATCATTTAAACATCATTTAAATCCTTTTTTCTTACGTTTTTTCGATCATCTGATGTTTGAGGCTAATAGATTTTTTTAATTTTATGTATTTAATGTTTAATATTCTTGTTTTCTTTGAGATCGGCATGTTTCTAATATAAATTGAACATTTTTCTGTGCAAATAAACTGAATTTAACTGACAGTAAAATGAGTTTGAGTGTAAAACTGTTGATTGTTACTTTATCCAGTTCATCGTGCAGCTCTGACAGCGACGGTCTGGTGAGTTTCTCCCCGAAAGGCGCGGCGGTCTGCCGGTAGAAGTCGATGTTTGGCACCGCGTCGATGGTGTTGTGTCCGAAGGTCCGCATGTAGTAGGTGTTGGAGTGGGAGTCCGAGATCTGGGTCTGCCCGGTGCCGGTGGAGTGGAGGCTCACGGAGTCGCTGCGTGTCGTGTCCGGCTCGTGGAAAACATCCGGCGGGAGCCCGATGTCGGTTCCAGGGGCCGGATCCATGAAGCCCACCACCTTAAAGCGGCCTTTGGATTCCTCCGGAGCAGGAGCCGCAGCCGGTGTGGACGAGCCCTCCGTCACAACATCCACCTGGAAGCGGCTCTGCGCGGACCCGCCGGCGCGCAGAGAGGTTTTTCTTTCCGACATGATTTCAGAGTGGATCAGTGGCAGAGAGGAGCTGAGAAGAAAACTTTTCAACTTTCCCAAACTGGATTTCTGACGATCTCCTCCTTTAAATTGAAGAGTTTAACTTTACGCATACATGTCTCTCTGCCCGCGGAGCGTAAACAGAAATGTGATATGATGTATAGGAGTTGAACACATGTATTTCTCTCTCTCCTGGTGAGCTGTGGGTTGATGCACCAGGACGCACAGCGGCAGTGTGCGCATTCCCTGCGTAAATGATCCCAACTCCACCGCTCTGTCCGTCTGTCTCTCACATGATGCCTCAAACGGTTTATTGTCATCTCTGCGTGTCTCCTCCTCCCCCAGCAGGACAGAAGGGGGGGGTGATAACGGCTCCATTACGCACAGAAGGTTTTGGAACATCAGGAAAAAAAATACATATATTCTGGTTGTTTTTTTTCCAAATGATTGTTGCATATTATAAAAACACATAATTCAAAGTTCAGCTCTAGAAACTAGCAGGAAATTGTTGATATTTCTTAGAGCCTCTGGTAGATCTGATGCATGATGCATCAGTGCATGGGTGCGTTTCAAACAAAGCCATTTGTTATCGGTGACACACTGAGACATCCACTCTGCTGCTGCTGCAGGGACACAGCGGCTGCATTAGCATACAGAGAACAACAGCTGCTTTCTGCTCCTAAAGCTGAGCTCAAATCCAGGATGGATCAAACTGCTTCAAGGATTCATGATTTCAAAGTTATTTCATTTAGAGCAGGGGTCTGCAACCTTTCATACAAAGAGCCGTTTTACCCCCGAGACTGGGTAATTAGAGCCGCAAAATATTCTATGACTGTTTAATAACACACAACCTCATATTTTGTTAAAATATCTGTGATAAGAAATTTGTTTCCACCTAAAACAACACGATGATGAAGATTCTGAGTCATCCAGGTCATAGTTATTCCAATAAAGACTTCAAAACAAACCACTGGACTTTGTGTCCAAAGACCTTTGACTTTAAAGATGTTTCAAAGTCCCATCCAGGAAGCTTTCTCAATTCAAAATGTTTGGAGTAGCGTTGAATTCCAAACTTTCTAGAGTGGACCAACAAAGCCTTTTTATTCAATTAAATTCTATTCAGTTTATTTCTATAGCTTCCTTGTTTTTGTGTCTAATTATTATTTTGTTGTTTTCTTGTTAGTTCCTGTCCTCCAGGTTTTCCATTTGTTGTCCTCTGCTGCCCTCTTGTGTCCTCTATCCCTAGCTCTGTTCTCCTCCCTTGCTGTTTTCTCTGTGCTGCTAGCACCTGTTGCCAATTTCCTCGTCAGCTCTCTCCTTGTCTCTGTCCCCTTTAAAAACCCTCCCTCTTCAGTTCTTGATCCTCGTCTTACTTCTCATCA
>JAGKQL010000038.1:1094535-1109595 GCA_018398635.1 Cyprinodon brontotheroides
CCTCCTTCTTCAAGTTGGCGATCCAACCACCAACCCGCCAGCCCGCGGGAGGATCAGGAATCAGAAAGGTGGAATAATCATCCAACTGCCATGCACCCGATGTATTTTAGCATCCAGCTGCCATGCACGCGGGCATTGTCAGTTTCACTCATAGCTGCTCTGGTGAATTTCAATGGTGAAGTCCTCTCTGGAAATCTCTCAATAATTAAGCGTTTACTGCAGATGTCTAGTAGTTCCCATTGATTTAGCTTGGAAAGGGGGGAGGGCGTTAGGCTTACTGCACCGTGACGTCACCAAAGCTGGAAGATGGCAGGAGGGAGGGGCTACTATATTTGGGCAAAATGGCCGCCCAGACTCGGTTAGAGGGGTGAAAATTATTTTATTTTTCTACTCATTAAGGCTAAATTCATTAAATCACTACTAAACTATTAGTTTTAGGTATAAATAATCATCCATTGATTATTCCTTGCTCGTTACCCATTAGGGAGCGGGGTGACAATGAGGAGCATTAATGAGATCAAACAGGCAGGAGGACCCACCTTCTCCAGTTTCAGCAGGTTAATGGTCAGCAGCTCAGAGAAGAGCTCCATGTTGCCATCAGCACTCCCAGAAAGGAAGCCGCTTCTATGAAGGAAACCAGCGCACACGGACACAGAAAAATCAGCAAATATCCACCAAAAAAGAACAAATGATCCAAAATGATTTCATCGACTAGGATTAATAAAAACTACTGCTCATGCTCTTTACTTTAGTAAGGAAGAGGATCAGGGCCACTAAGATAAATAAATAAATAAATGTCTGACTTTTTCCCCATTTTAAACTCAAATAAATAAAAAATAGCAGTAGAACATAACGGTAGATGATTAAAAGCAAAAACGTCTCCATCCCAGATGTTGCTGGACTCCAAACACAAAATCCCAGAACCTCTCCACAGACGCATGGCCCAAACAGCAGAAGACCGCCCTCCTCTGGACAAGACTCTGCGCCACATCACGCGAGGATGCTCTCATGCAAAGCAGCAGCTGCTGGAAGTTGGAAAAATGTAACTTCTGCTGCTGATTGGTTGCTCACCAACCAATCAGAGAGGCTGAACTGGGAGCTGGCAGGGAGTCAGACACAGCACTGCTGATGCAGAGCGGCTATCACTCCTCTGAAACTGTTTATTATCCACAGACGCATGGCACAACACAGAGTAGCGCCCTCCTCTGGACAAGACTCTGCGGTACATCTACAGCTTAGGGACAAAGGACATTCTTTGGAGGACCAGAATGTTCACATTTTGGACAAAGAAAAAAGGTGGTTTGAGAGGAAGGAGGCCATCTATGTTAAGAGAGAAAAAACAACCTAAACAGAGGGGGGGTGGGGGGTGGGGGGGACTCATGTTCCTGCTTTCAAAACTTACAATTCCTTCCCTGCTATCATTGCAACCCCCACTGCTTTTATAATTGAACAGAAGACCTCTCCTAATCAGCAAGGCCAACAATTCCCTCTAACGACACCCCCTTTCAGAGACATAGACAGGTATGGGGCATTGCAGGCTAACTAAGAAGCCTAACGCACCCCCATTCCAAAGGTGGAACCATTCCTGGGTTTCTATTTTCTTGTTTTCTAAGCAAAAAACAAGGTTTTGTTGGGCGCTGGATAAAACCTGGAAACTCAACGCTATTTTTGACATTTTTTCCGTAAAAATTCAAAAATATCCTCTGGACTTGGTTTCCAAGATTTGAAGACGTTTTCTCCACCTCTCCAGGGAAGCTTTCTCAATTCAAATGTCTGGATCCGCAATGAGAGTAAGTTTGAGTCTTATATAGACAAGGACTTGTGTATCGCTTGGAAACATGCAAATGACATTTTGAATTGAAAGATCTTCCTGGATGGAAGAGAAACGTCTTCAAACTTGAAAACAAAGCCCAGGGGATTGTTTTTTAACTGTTTTGGAAATAAAAAAAATCTGTTAACTTTAAAAACAAATTTTTCCTAATCATCTTACGTACTTTAAACACAAGTCTCATTAAAGTCGATCAATCTAGATTTAAATCTTTAATAATTTGCTCAAACTGTATCTGAAACTCACTCATGATGCATGATGTCGGTGACAGAGCCGAGCGTTGTCAGCCTCTGTTCCAGGGAAACGATCCTGAAGGCCAGATAGCAGGAAGACAGGACCAGGATGCACACCCTGTGGGGGCAACAGAGGGGCCGATTATTTATGGTTCTCCTATCACTCGACGACATCATGCAGGAAAGACATTTATCATTGGTTTCTACAAAAAAAGGCTTTTCAAGCAGTTAAAAGTCGTAGGGAAGCGGCTGTTCCAACCGTTGTATTTCTGAATTCTCCAAAGTGGTGCCCGACTTTACACGATTGAAAAAAGTGAATGTGATTGGTCGATTATCAAGGGGGCGGGATTGTTGTGGTGGAAGGTTCGCAGTAAGCAAGTTTGGTTGTAGCCGGTTTGTGGGAAGCATCTTGCTAACCAGTTAGCAACTTAGCGCTAGCAGGTTCCCAATGGGAAATTCCATTGGGACCAAGTAGCACTAAACTGGTGACTTAGAAACCACGCTGTCAAGGAACGCTATGGACAGAGGAAACATGCAAGAGGAGGAGAGTTTAGTGTCGGAGGTCGTGGATGAGTCTCCTCCGCTCATCCATTTTTATTTAGAGGAGGAAAGCGAGGGACTAAGATGTTGTGGAAGAGGACGCCAGGGCGCAGAAGCTTGGTTTGGTGTAGAAGGCTTCCAGCCGCACATGTTTGAGCCTCTTGCTCGCAACGCCTGCCAGTTCTGTTAGCTCTCCCCTACGCTCGCCGAAGACACACACACAGACGCCCATCCCCTGAACACTGGGACGCTAACTCAATGGGAAAGGAAAGGATTCTGATTTCAACCGCTATGATATTAGCTGCGATACATGAATCAAGATGCTATGACCGAAAACATTTGATTGACAGATGACCGCTGATATATGATTGGCCTAATTTAGGTGTTCAGGCTGACGGAGAACTACTAACTGGCCTGCAGAAGATAACGGAAAACACAGATTTTAAGACAGGATTTCCTTTTAAAATAGAAATGTTCCAAATTTTGGGAACAATATCGTCTTATAAAGAGGACATTTACGCATATACATGTTTAAGCCAGAATGATTTGACATTTAAATGTGATTTCCCTGCGACTTTAACCTAATTGGGAATCTTTGGGAAGTGCTGGATAAGGCGGCGGTCAGGCTGTAGCATCATCTGTGAAAAACGAATGCATCATTTTGTGTCTCTGCTTCTGTCTCCTTGAACTCCAGTTGGGCCGGTTCAGCAGATGGTCGCCACACTGAGCCTGGTTCTGCTGGAGGTTCCTTCCTTGTTCAAAGGGGAGTTTTTCCTCTCCACTGCCTCACAAGCATGCTTAGTGTGAGGGATTGTATTTGAGTCAATATAAATAATGACTATTATTACTACGACCAGACCTTCATCCTGTTAACCCTTCCATGTTTGTTACTGTGATCGATCAAATATCTCATCTTATTTACACTGGTTATAGCAGATTACAGCTACTTAGTCAATTTTACCCTAAAAAGCAGAATGGATAATTGGAGCTTTTCTAATGTCTGCAGAGAAATGTTTTTTTTTTTTTTTTATCTTTAATGTTGCAAAAACATATAATTTTTACAACATTTCGACATTTAGCAAGATTATCGTTACATAATCATTTTTTTTTTGACAAACTACACCTATGAAACATAATGATTTCTTAAGCTTTGATGGAAAACGTTAAACTTTTTTGCAATTTTCAGTTTTGTGGAATCATATTTTTTTTCTCGTCCTGTTGGTGAGATAAAATGTTAGTTTCCCTTTTTTCTCCTTAATAGGGGGGATTGCTTAGAAGCTTTGTTCCATTCTTTAAGCTGAAATGTAGGGAAAATAAGGAGGTTTGGAAAGAAGTTTCCTCCCCAGTTTACATAAGGGGGAAACATAGATAAACATGTCCTTATTGCATTCAAGATTCTCATGTCCTGTTTCTGATGTGAACGGGAAACAATTGTCTGAAATGTTTATCTGAACAAATTTATGTCATTTGATGAACTAAAGCTGGTTGTGTCATTCTCTATGGAGGATAAAAAGTGCCAAAATTAAATAAATAAATACAGCGATAAACAATTAATTAAATGTGTAATTCATTAAATAAATAAATAAGGAATTAAATATATAAATGTGTCATTAATTTAATAAAATACGTCTTCATTTTATTAAAAAATATATCTAATAGTTTCAGTGTGCATTTAATTATGCTTGTTCTATTAATGCAGTGCAGTCGAAACCATTAAAAAGAATCTGTCAAACTAACCCATCAAAGTGCTAGGGGGTTACCTAACACCTGATTGGTCACTCCTGCACACATAGCTAAGCAAATCGATTACAGAGACTCGATTCAGCGCTAACCCCTCTAACTTTGATGGGTGAGTTTGACAGATTCTTAATGGTTTCGATGCACTGCGTACACAGACCATGAAATAATTAAATGCACACTGAAATAATTAGATATATTTTTGTAATAAAATGAAGACATATTTTATTAAATTAATGACACATTTATATATTTTATTCCTTATTTATTTAATGAATTACACATTTAATTAATTGTTTATCGCTGTATTTATTTATTTAATTGTGGCACTTTATATTAGTGACGTGTTTTTAATTAATGAATGACACATTTATTTATTTAATTCCACATTTAATTAATTATTGACACATTTAATTATTTATTTAATGCTGTATTTATTTATTTAATTTTGGCACTTTTTATCCTCCATAATTCTTCTCAGCAGAGGTTTTTTTTTATTTGTTTTTCTACATTTCTTAAAGACTGAGTTTTTGGCGACTCTTTGAATGTTGCATTTAATTCATCAAACGTTTAATTAGTTTAATTCAACAAAATTTGCAACATTTTTAAAAATATCAAGCTGCCTTATATTACTTCACACTATTTCAGTTTAAGTTGCAAATTTCTCCACATTTTCTGTTTTGTTTTTTATAGCAGAACAATAAGAAGAAGGATAAACCGAAGCCACATTAATACACGAATGAGAGGAAATGAACTGAGGATTAATACTTCAGCCTTGGAAAATCAGGTAATCTGACAGAACTACGCACATTTAACGAGACAAGAGAAAAATAATCTGTATAGTAATCGATTCTAATAAAGAATAATTGAGTGAATCTTACAGAAACATGTAGATAATCAGCAAAGTGTTGAGAGAAACTGATTTCACGCTGCTGTTAATCACCACTTCAGAGCCTGGAAACAAAGAAAACAAATCTTTTCATGTTGATCATTTCAATAAACGAACAAATATCCTGATAAAAAGCAACATGTAGAAATCAGAAATTTGGTATTTGTTTATTTTTTACCAAAAACACTTTGAGAAAATGACTAATGAATTTAATCTGACTTAGAAAATGGCCACTTATTCTACCAAAGTGTTCCTGTAATCAATGAATGTTGTGATAACAGGAGAGGAATGTTTAAAATGAGTTAACAAAGCTTGAAATATGGGTTGTTAAGATGGTTGATGGATTTTTTTTTTTTGTAGGAAACACCTGAGTCTAAATTTGAAGGAAGATTATGGAAAAACTGTTTTAATTGCTTCTCTACTAATGTGTCTAATTACGTGAAAGCCAAACATAGAGCTGTGGTTAATCCTTTCAGATTATCAGAGGGTAGTTTCAGATTTATCAGTTCATCCGGAACAAGAAGGTTGTTCCTGAAAGCTGAGCCATGATGTCAGAGAAACTCACCTGAACGCTTTGAGCTCTGCTGGGTCAGAGGCTGCTTTTTCACTTTGCGCTGCTGCTCTGGAGAAGACGTCTTCACGCTTTGTTTCAGAGCGTCCAGATAATGAGGAATGGGCAGGTCTGCAAGGAAAAGCTTTTAGTAAATAATTATCTCTAAAGCCTGTTTTAGATTTTTGTTCTTTTACATTTAAAAATATATAATTTGAATAAACAGCTGCAGTGTGTACGGAAGACGATTAGGGCCACTGAATAAAAAAAAAAAAGTTAACTGAATTTTTTTCCAGTATAGTATGGGAAAAAGGTCAGAATTCTGACTTTTTAACTCTCAGAATTCTGACTTTAATCTCAGAATTCCCAATCTTTAAAAATCTCAGAATTCTGACTTTTTCTCAGAATTCTGATCTTAATCTCAGAATTCCTGACTTTAACTTTCAGAATTTGATTCTTTAATCTCAGAATTCTGACTTTTCTCAGAATTCTGACTTTTTAATCTCAGAATTCTTACTTTAATCTCAGAATTTGATTCTTTTTCTCAGAATTCTGACTTTAATCTCAGAATTTTGACTTTTTTTCTCAGAATTCTGACTTTAATCTCAGAATTTGACTTTTTTTTTCTCAGAATTCTGACTTTAACTTCAGAATTTGATCTCTTTAATCTCAGAATTTGACTTTTTCTCAGAATTCTGACTTTATTACTCAGAACTCTAATAATCTCAGAATTCTGACTGAATTCTGACAATAAAAAAAGTCAGAATTCTGGAGATTTAAAGTCAGAATTTGACTTTTTTCCATTATACTATACTTGAAATGAAAAAAAAAAAAAAAAATCAGTAAACTTTTTTTTTTTTCAGTGGCCCCAATCCTCTTCCGTGAAGTGTTGAAATAAATGCTTTTTGAAATAGTTTTTCTTGTTGGGGAACAATCCTAACAATGTATGTTTTAAATCATATTCCCCTCTTATGCTGTAAACAGACAGAATTTCTCTTGTCTTGTCTTGTCTGGAATTTCAGCGACTCATATCATTAGTGGTGTTCCTCAGGGCTGAGCCCTGGCCCCACTGTGATTCACCCAGAATATCACATCTTTCCGGTCTTTTTGCTAATTTATTTGTATAGCACAATTCAGTGCAAAGACAATGCAAAGAGCTTTAGATGATTAAAATATAGGAGAATAAAACAAAATCAAAGCAAGTAGGAAAAAAATTAAATGAAAAAGTTGAACTAATGATATTTTAGTTGAACTGTTTAACTAGAACAGTTGAAGGCAATCCTAAACAAATGTGTTTTTAGTCTTGATAAATATTGGTTTGAGACTATTCTACAGAAAGAAAACGATGCTAACACCAGAACCCAAACCACCTGACCTCTGATATCTACTGTATGTTATTTAGGATTTATCATTAAAACATTACACTCTGCATGTAAATTCCCAATAACATGAAACAGAAGGTTATACCAGCTATTTTGTCGTAGTCTGGGGCCTGTGAGTCGGAGCTGCTGTTTTCCTCCATCTCCTGCCTTCTTTGTCTCACGGCTACATCCAAGTCAACGAAATCACTCTGCAGGAAAGATTAATCACACAGCTAACGATTCCATCCTCTGCATGTTAAATCAGAGTATTTTTAACCTGTAGAGCCATATGATCTTTGTCATTTCCTGCACGTCTTCCTCTTATCTCTCCTCGCCACTTTTCTTCTCAAGCTATTGATAAATAAAATGCCAATAGTGTCGCAAAATCTCAAATTATTTCAGTTATTTGTTTAGTCAGTTAATGTTTGACTCCTTCAATCTTCCTGCCATCTTCCAGCAGTGACGCCACGGTGCGGTAAGCCTAGCGCCATTCTCTCCCCGCTTTCCAAGCTAAATCAATGGGGAACTACTAGACACATCTGCAATCAACAACAATTATTGAAGATTTCCAGAGGACTTCACCATTGAAATTCACCCAGAGCTATAGTGAAACTGACAATGCTCACGTGCATGGCAGCTGGATGCTGGAATACATCGGGTAAAAGTGAAAAAAGAGTTATTCCACCTTTCTGGATTCCTGATCCTCCACGGACGGGTTGGTCGTTGGATCGCCAACTTGAAGAGGGAGGATTTGCCATCGAACTTCTGGCCAGAGAAAAACCTGTAATATGTAGCCAACATTTGGAAGAAGAATGTTTTCAAGATGACTTGGATAATAGCTGCCAAGTAGACAAAACACCAGATACAGCACTGGGACTTGATCAACAGCCCATACCGCACCGCGGACGCCACTAACCAGTACGCGGCAGTAGTGTTCCTTTGACAAACATGGATGCCTCCAGTAAAAGCACATTCACATGAAAATTACTCTGAATTAAAAAACACTGATCATTTATTGAACAGGATGGAATCATTTCAGATTTAAAGAACTTTCAGAAGTTTGAATTCGGAATATAAGCAGACTTCTCCTTTAAGAGCAGCAGTCTGATGAACCTTGCAGCCATAGAACGGGTTGATCTTTGTATCCGAGGTGATCTGGATGGAGAACTGCTGACGTCACTGTTTATTCATCCAACTAACAGCAAACACTAATAAACTCACTAATGATTCCCTGTGTGACCGTCACAGGTCAGGGTGTAAATGGATGTTGTTTGTGACCATGAACCCACCATAGGGAAGCGAGGCAACAGCGGCGACCTCTGACCTCTGAAGCTGTGTTCAGCTGAGGAAGGAATAGGGCTGCTGCATGGACTCCTCTCCTGTGCACATCAACATAACAGACAAGCAGGAGCTGCAGGCTCTGGAGGTCAAACGGCACAGTTTCTGACTCATTTGTAGAAGGGAATAGAACGCCTCTGTTTAACGTACATGCATTCACTTTCAACCAGTCATTACCAAACCACACAGAGGGAAATATAAAGAAAATATGAATATATATGAATATAAAGGAAAACGACTGAAATACAAGACAAAAAGGCATTTAAATATGAAATGTAGAAAAGTTACCATACATAGAGTAAAAACCTAAATAATACAACTCTTTGATAACAGACAGAAGTGTTTCACCGTGAGAATAATGTCTTTGACTAAAGCATATTTCCCATTGAAAATAGCAGGTTAACGTGTGTTTTTTCAAACATGATTCGACTCGCTAACAATCAGCATTTGTCTCTGTTCCCATTGGGTTTAAAAGCTGGTCTAGATCCTCGCTGTCAGCTGCGTTGCCTCTTTCCCCCCACAGCTGCGTGTCTGGTGACATCATTACGCTGGGTTAGCATTGATGATAACCTGACTCTCGCCAGATGGATTTGCTCCACATATCCATCTGGAAACCTTCCGCTGGAAGTAATTTTGGGAAGGGGCTTAAAATATTGGTTAGCTGATTGGCCTATGTTGGTGATAGACGGGCCAAATAAACCAATCAGATCAACGAAGCATATGACGCACTAACAGAGCGAGAGTTAATCTAAAACACAAAACCACAAGCCAGGCTAGTCTTGCTGAAACCACGGGAGAAGAGCAAAACATCTTTTCCTCTGAGAAAAGCCTCCAGAGCAGTGTTTTGCTCTCTTCTTTCAGTGAAGAAATACTCTGTAATTAAAACTTGCTCGATAGCCACGCTAAGCTAGTTTTCATTGGCTGAAGCCGCCATGTTCTTTAGACTGAACTGTGGCTGGGCCGCTCATGCGCGGTCACACCTCAACCCGCCTCAAAGCCAACGCTGATTGGACGCTCGCTTTGGTGAACGGCTCCAAATTTTCTTCAACAGAGAGTCTCCAGACTGATCTCTTGAGTGAACCTTGAAAGCTCGGGCGAGATCAGGATGGTCTCACAAGGCTACATTGATGATGTCATCAATGCGACAGGAATCAGGAGAGTAAACAATAGAGAGCAACGTGGAAGGAAGCCAGGGCATAGTCAGTGTGCTTTATAGTTTATCTCTATTATCTGCTCCATGTTTATAGAATGAAAACAGAGTTTTTTCTGCTTGTTAGAGCAGAAGCGACGGGTGTGGTGTGCTGACATCCGTATGTTGTGTTTAATGGTATCACGAAAATTAGCGTGTCGACCCGGCTATGGTGTTCCCACACCATGCCGATCAGAGCTGAGCTGATTTTAACGAGGGTCGCTGCCGGTAGACATGCATCAGTGAGCTGTTCCCACTGCCACTAAAAGCCCATTGGTGTTAGATTTAAACGTGTTTTTCAGCCAGTGGTAAAAGGGTCTAACATCTCATCTGTCTGAGGCAGACAAGTTGAACAGACACCCTGGAACAATCCACACACAGATAGGAGGCTGTAGGCCTGCACATCTATATGCCATAGATTTAGCCTGAGCAATCCAGTCCGCTGATGTTTGGAGTGAGACAGGTTGGCCCTTATGAACAGAGGCCCAAACACACAGATGGTCAGCTCTTTGAAAACAAGCTGCCTGTCCCCATGGAGCCTTCAACGGACATTAGCGAATAGCCTCTGCTCCTCTGTGTAACTGAATGGTGGCGGAGGAAATACTAGCAGCACCACCGTCAAACATCTGTGTGACGACTCCAGCATTTTGGGCCCAGGGGCCCACTGTAAACAAATAATACCTTTTCAGGTTCACAGTCAGGGAAAGACTGGATGCTATCATTCCTATTGATAGCATCATTGATAGCCTGTCCCACAGGCTGAGAGTGACATGTCAGGGACACTCTCAGCCTGCGGGACAGATGATGCAATTATGTGACCCCCTGATGAAAACACCTCATCATCAGTAGCCCCAGAAGGAAAACAGGGAGGTCCAACACCACAAGGCTAAGGAGCAAACAAAGTCATAATTAAAACAAATCAAAACTGCGCCACGAATCAAGCGTAGGACAGAATCCTGTCCTCTGAGAACCAGACGTCTCTGATCCATTGTATACTGAACTCATGGTTGCACGATTAGTTGCAAAAATCAGGACTAAGTTAATTAGTTGCCTATTTGCCTAAATATTCTGAGGACAGGTGGAACTTCCGGCTGTGCCTTGATGAGGAAACCTGAGAAACTTTCAGCGAGGGACATAAATACTGATAGATGGACAGCTATAAACCAATCTCCTGGACGGATGGAACGGTACAGAGCCTTGTGTGTTAGCATTCTGGATGCATACCTGTGGAACTGTCTGTTTGACTCATGCAGGCCCACTATGGACCCCAGTGATACAGCGTCTCTCTTTGGAACGAGAACCTAGCTTGAATAGAAGCTCTAATGAACACTAAATTCTTCGTTGTCTATAAGGGATGTAGTTTCTTCCTTCAGGACGTGTTTTATAATGAAAAGAACGCTCCTTTAAAGGTCATAAGGCATATCAGTCTGTACTTGTTGGAAACTCTGCCTGAGTGGCAATGATCTGCCTGAACACAGAGGGTCTATATTGCTGCTGAGTGACATGGCCCTCTATGCCAGGCTGAGCCCCTTGTAAAGAGCACTGGCTCCCTCTGCTGGTGGCTGAGGATAATAAATAATAATAGTGGAATGACAATAAAATGCTGGGGGGAAAAAAGACCTGTTTTCTCTGCCTGACCTTGTTGACGTGGATTACTCCTTCTTACCTCTAGGTGGAGACAAACCGATGTCAGGAACTTGTAGGTGTTGTCTCTGGACAGGAAGGACACAAACACGTACTGTGACGACAAAAAAAGGGAAATCCTCTTTAGGAGGTTTCTAGTCTTTGATCAACATCAATCAGTTATCTTTGATGTCTCACTCTGTCACTTCCGGTAGCGATCACCAGAGCGTTTGGCAACAGGATGGCAGTCTTGGTCTTCTTAATGCTGGTGATAGAAGTCACAGGGATGGCAATCTGAGATCAACAAAAAGAGGCAGTCCAAGTCAAACATCAAACCTTCCATCTTTACTCACGCCTTCACTGTTTAATGCCCCTTAGGAAGTTTCACTTTGTCAACATTAAAAAAAGACCCTGAAACAGAAACTAGTTCATCCTAAAGACCTAATCTGAGCAGAGTGGTGCATGCAGGTCAATGCAGAGAGGAATACTCTGATCTTTATATTGGAGAAACCAAACAACCTCTCCACAGACGCATGGCCCAACACAGAAGAGCGCCCTCCTCTGGACAAGACTCTGTGCTACATCTACACCTGATGGACAAAGGACATTCTTTGGAGGACCAGAATGTTCACATTTTGGATAAAGAAGACAGGCGGTTTGAGAGGAAGGAGGCCATGATAAGAAAGAAAGGAATTGTAAGTTTGCTTTCAAAAACTTACAATTCCTTCCTGCTATATCATTGCAACCCCCACTGCTTTACAGGAGAACAGAAGACCTCTCCTAATCCAGCAAGGCCAACAATTCCCTCTAACGACCCCCTTTCAGAGACATAGAAAGGTATGGGGCATTGCAGGCTAACAGAAGAAGCCAAATGACCCCCATTCCAAAGGGGGGACCCGTTCATCCATTTCTATTTGCATGTTTTCTCAACTAAAACCAGGCTTTGTTGGGCTGCTGCTGGATAAAACCCTGAACTAAACGCCATTTCTGACATTTTGAAATGAAAAAGCTTCCTGGATGGGAAGAGAAACGTGCGCCATAATGATCATTTCTACTTTAAATAATTCCTTGAAAGACTAAATGAACTAATTTGATGGCAAATATTTGTGTTTGCAGATGTTTGACTTTCTAACTAAAAGCCAGACGAGCCAAAAAAAGTTAATAAAATAATCCACTGGACTCTGTTTCCAAGTTTGAAGACGTTCCCATCCTGGGAGCAGTTTAATTGGATGGGAACGTTTCAAATTTGGAAACAAAGTCCAGTGGATTGTTTTTTTAACTTTTATATGGAATGACTATGACCTGGATGACTGGGAATCTTCACCAACATATAACCAACACTTGAGTTGGCGGTGATGGCATCCCCCTTCTAAAATGACCATCCCCAGTGACATTTTATTACTGAAAGTGTAAACATTTTTTACTATATATTAACAGTTATGGCAATAATATTGCCCCTTTAACATTTGGTGGGCTGTGGGGTTACGAGCTCACACCAATCAGCAGCCAGAGTCCATGCTTTGACATCCTGCCGTAATTTTAGTTTGATGCTGCTGCTAAATCTTATGATTTCCTGATTGACTTTATTCTCACAATTTAAATAAACTTTATTCTCATAAACCGATGCTTTAAAGTAGAACTTCAACATGACTTTATTCTCGTAATTTTATGACTTTATTCTTGTAATTTTATGACTTTATTCTCATAATTTAACAACTTTATTCTCATAATCTTTATGACTTTATTCTCGTAATTTTACGACTTTATTCTCGTAATTTTATGACTTTATTCTCATAATTTAACAACTTTATTCTCATAATCTTATGACTTTATTCTCGTAATCTTTACGACTTTATTCTAATGTAATTTTATGACTTTATTCTCGTAATTTTATGACTTTATTCTCGTAATTTAACAACTTTATTCTCATAATTTTATGACTTTATTCTCATAATTTAACAACTTTATTCTCATAATCTTATGACTTTATTCTCGTAATTTTACGACTTCATTCTCGTAATTTTATGACTTTATTCTCATAATTTTAACAACTTTATTCTCATAATCTTAAGTGACTTTATTCTTGTAATTTTACGACTTTATTCTCGTAATTTTATGACTTTATGCTCATAATTTTACGACTTTATTCTCATAATCTTATGACTTTATTCTTGTAATTTTATGACTTTTATTCTCATAATTTAACAACTTTATTCTCATAATCTTATGACTTTATTCTTGTAATTTTATGACTTTATTCTCATAATTTAACAACTTTATTCTCATAATCTTATGACATTATTCTCGTAATTTTATGACTTTATTCTCCAAATTTTACGACTTTATTCTTGCATTTGTATGACTTCATTCTCGTCATTTCATGATTATTCTCGTTGCGACTTTATTCTCGAGACAGAAGAAATTATGATAATAATAATAATAATAATAATAATAATAAAAAACATCTCTATTCTGACCCTAATACTAAATTTTTGAGCTGAAATTTTTTGCTGCAGAGTTTTGGAAGCATACTTTGAGACATATTTTGTACATAAAGTTTTTGGGACTGATCAGAGAAACCTTCTTTTGGAGGTTAGCTTTAATTTAGACTTTGAGTTTTTAATCAGATTAATAGAGCACCTAAGAGAAAGTAAAAAGCTGATATAATTAGAAGCAGCAGCAGTGATACTGTCTCTGCAGAAAGACCATTTCAGGGGATGCAGGAGGTTTTATTTTAAATGTGTTTCCCCCCCATCCATCAAAGCCCTGCGGTTATAAAAGGCTGCCTCAGTGCTGTACCTTGGTGTCTTTGCCAAAAACCTTGGAGTGGAAGCAGATCCAGTGATCAGAGACGAACATCCTCCCCTGGTAGAGGATGTCTTTCTGCAGGGCGCAGGTGTAACCTGACAGACAGGTAACCAGAGAATCCTTCATTGTTTAAAGCAGAATAAAAACTGTGTCCCATTTTAACAGAACTCAGTCAGCTCCCGTCATCCTGACGTTAGTTAGCAAACATCGGACGCTCTTAATGAAACCTCCTCTCAGTATTTAAGGCGGAGCAGATGGATGAGATCATCGCAGACTCACTCTGTCTCAGCTGCTCCTCTTTGCTGATCTCCTTAAATATTTTATGGTACTGGCAGTTGCTCTTCGAAAGCTGGAACAGAAGAGAAACAGAGAGTTTGTCATGTTTTCATTCAACGAAGACAGCAGAATTAAAAGCTGCGAGACATCAGCCAATCTATGCGTAATAAATCTATTTCTGTTTTCAACAAAATAATGGAGTTTTCTCATATTTTATTCATCTAATTGGTTTTTCTTTGTCCCAAAATTGAAATCCTTTCTAACACTAAAAATAAACAGGCTGGTAATTAATTAAATTTTATGATATCAAATAATCACCAAATCTTCTCTACTGATGTAAACAAATGATTAAATATAGATTTTGTCTGTAGATGTCAGCAAATATCCATCCATTCCAGCTTCAACCATTAGAGATACATTTATTTAAATGTTATTAACGGATGAATAACAGAAGTTTTTGCTTTTAAAGAACATTGAAGCTGATGAATTAATAAATATATGATCCATGGAAATGTTTAAGTCGGTTAGGTTTAAGTCAGGGGGGATTTACCATTAGGCAATACTAGGCAGCTGCCTAGGGCCCCTGCCCTTGGGGCCCCATAAAACTTGTTTTACATGTAAACGGTTAATAATACAACTATTCCTTATTTGTGCACATTAATGATGTTTTTGATAAAAATCCTTTTAA
>JAGKQL010000038.1:1128527-1152473 GCA_018398635.1 Cyprinodon brontotheroides
AGCTGCGAAAAAGATTCTTCTGCTTCATTTTTTATGCTTGTCCACATTAAAGGTCTGATTATCCTCCCCCAGCAGAGTGTCGCAGTGAAGGACAATCAGGAACCAGCTGTGGGTCTAGATACGGCCGAGGCGCTGAGGAAGGGGGGGCAACAGAGGGACATGAGGGCCAAAAAGAGCGGGGATCCAGGTGGAAAATTTTCCATATTTTCCACAATGGCGGTCAGACAAACAAAAGCCAGCGTGGGAACCAGCAGCCAGGGAAATGCATAGAGTAGAGGATGTAAGTCCACCTGACCAATCAAGAAGGCCTCCCTCAATGTAAGCTCATCTACAATTTGGAGAGCAGCATCAGAGTGTCTGTGGAAGAGGCGGGGATATATCTGCGTTAACTGCGACGCGCGCGGAAGCGGCCTGGTTCTGGCGCTAAACGCAGCCTTAAAGTCAGACGCGCCTCAGGAGCAGCTCTGAGTGCTCCTGAGGCGCGTCCAGGAAAGTGTGTCCAGATGCTTCTGCTGCTCCTGTGTTCGATGCCAGAGAGCAGCTTTGCTATCAATAAGCTGTGATCAGCGGGTAGAAAGTAGTTAGAATCTATGTTGAAGTGAAAGTCCTCCTGAAAACATGGTCAGTGCCAGTCAGTTCATCCGATTTACCATCCTGCCTTCCAAAGATTATTTTTCTGTGGGAGCACGCTCAGACCCCACATACGGCCTAGCTGTCACTGAGGAATCCCAGCGGCGGCTTTGCACTCAGGCCGCTTCGCCCCTCTTGGTGGTTTAGAAAACACTGTTGGTGGCGTCTAGAGGTAGGCGTTTTTCACGTCCGTAATCCAAACTTGCAGGCAGCAAGGATGAATAAACCCCCAACATATTCTGCTGGCGAGGTTTCTACATTTGAAGTTAATTTGGAAGGCGTTAATAAACTGTTTCAGAGGAGTGATCATAGCGCGCTCTGCATCAGCAGTGCTGCATCTGACTCCACTGCCAGCCTCAGGAGGCATCAAGCTGTGCTCTGATTGGTTGATAAGTCCAGCGGCTAAAAGGTCCATGTTTCCAGCTCCGTTTGGCTGCTGCTTCTGAAGCGCCTCACATGCTCAGCACATCCAGTGTGGGGGGGTTCTGAAGATGTGTCATAAGAGGAGAACGATCACCAGAACACTGAGAGCCAGACACTCAGCTAAAGCTGGAAGCTCAGAAAAATCCTCAATATTCTAAGAGCTTCACTTATGAGTCTACAGGTTAAAGGTCACAGGTCATGACTTAGAACCAGTTTGGTGCTGACAGCAGCTGTCAAACACAGCGGTAGAGGAGTGATGGTCTGGGCTCTGTAACCACAGGACCTGGACACCTTGCTGTCTCTAATTGGACCAGAACTTTCTGTGCTGAAGCAGCGAGTTCATCAACAGGGTCGTCAACAGAACCATCGGCAGCAGATCTACAATGGAGAGAACTAAGAACTAACGCTAACGGTCTAGTCAAAGTCCAGCTCTTCCAGCCTGTGGAGGGACGAGTAAAACCACAAGTTCTGAAGCCGGAGAAGCTGCTGCTGAGGGAGGTTCTACCTCTAAAAGCATCATGGGATGTTCACCAAGTGATTTATGATCATATCACGGTCTGATTATTCATTAGCTCTGAGATAAAGACTTCATGTTTTACTCCATATGTTCCATCAAAGATAACAACATTAACACCAGAAGTTTTAAAGCAAAAACCACAGATTTATTTTTAGAAAAATAATTTTCACGGAACTGCTTTTTTTCTCTGTCAAATTCAATAAATAAACTCTAAATAAATGCAAAGCAGGAGAAGAAGAAGCTGAGGCGGTAGAAATGTTCTGAGGTATGAGCAGAAACATTCAGCATGCAGAAAACTGATCTGAGATTAAATATTCAGACTTGGACTCGGAGACAAATATCTGCAGATTAACGAGTATCAGCAAAGTTTTGATCACAAACACAACAGCAACGGTTCCCAGTCAGACAACTGGAGCTAATGTTCATCACCAGACCGGTCCGAGTCCTCGTCCGGCTGCATGGAGCGAAAAACAAGAAGAAAGACAAGAGAGGGAAGAAGAAAAAGAAAAACAGGATAAGTTTAACAGGAATCAGGAGAGAGGAATTCCTCCAAGTCCCATCTACTCTGATCAGAGCACCGAGTCTCCAGCTCCGGTCCTCAGGGGGCGGGGCCATGGGCAATATCACTCTGAACTTCTCAGCAGCTAAACGTTCTTTAACGGGTAAAGAGAAGAAGTTGACTCGGTTGTAGGAATAAATCTCTTATGTTCTGCTGCTGTGGAACATTCTACTAGCTTCATCCCCGGACCCGAAAGAAGACTCGAGTTCTATTCAGACTAAAAAAAAGCAGGAGATCTATCAGACGAAGGAAATATTAGAGAAAAACTGAACAGAATGAGAAGAGTCCAGAGCTGATGGTGACTTTCAGATTGTACGATTAACACGGAGTCCCTTTGACCTCGGCTGTCATATCCTAATCAGATTCATTCTCTCAGAAATTTCATCTGATAGGAAAATAACTAGATTAGAACTTCTGAGTTTACTAGTCTCTGTCAGCAGAACCACCGCATTTTCAACCAGGAGGGAATCGTTGCATCTGCTCCAAGTCATTGATAAGATGCAATCTGCTCCAAGTCAGTGCCTGGATGCATTCTGCTCCAAGTTAATGACTTGATGCAATCTGCTCCAAGTCAATGACTGGATGCATTCTGCTCCAAGTCAGTGACTGGATGCAATCTGCTCCAAGTCAGTGACTGGATGCATTCTGCTCCAAGTCAATGACTGGATGCATTCTGCTCCAAGTCAATGACTGGATGCATTCTGCTCCAAGTCAATGACTGGATGCAATCTGCTCCAAGTCAATGGCTGGATGATCTCCAGCCGCGTCAATGGCTGGAATCTGCTCCAAGTCAATGGCTGGATGCAATCTGCTCCAAGTCAATGGCTGGATGCAATCTGCTCCAAGTCAATGGCTGGATGCAATCTGCTCCAAGTCAATGGCTGG
The DNA here is from genome assembly GCA_018398635.1 of Cyprinodon brontotheroides. Classification (NCBI taxonomy): domain Eukaryota; kingdom Metazoa; phylum Chordata; class Actinopteri; order Cyprinodontiformes; family Cyprinodontidae; genus Cyprinodon; species Cyprinodon brontotheroides. Next base: position 1,131,542 of record JAGKQL010000038.1, read on the forward strand.
ATGCAATCTGCTCCAAGTCAATGGCTGGATGCAATCTGCTCCAAGTCAATGGCTGGATGCAATCTGCTCCAAGTCAATGGCTGGATGCAATCTGCTCCAAGTCAATGGCTGGATGCAATCTGCTCCAAGTCAATGGCTGGATGCAATCTGCTCCAAGTCAATGGCTGGATGCAATCTGCTCCAAGTCAATGGCTGGATGCAATCTGCTCCAAGTCAATGGCTGGATGCAATCTGCAAGTCAGTGACAAGTCAGTGACTGGATTCAATCTGCTCCAAGTCAATGGCTGGATGCAATCTCAGCTCCAAGTCAGTGACTGGATTCAATCTGCTCCAAGTCAATGACTGCTGGATGCAATCTGCTCCAAGTCAGTGACTGGATGCAATCTGCTCCAAGTCAATGGCTGGATGCAATCTGCTCCCAAGTCAATGGCTGGATGCAATCTGCTCCAAGTCAATGGCTGGATGCATTCTGCTCCAAGTCAGTGACTGGATGCAATCTGCTCCAAGTCAATGGCTGGATGCAATCTGCTCCAAGTCAGTGACTGGATGCAATCAGCTCCAAGTCAATGGCTGGATGCAATCTGCTGCAATCTGCTCCAAGTCAGTGACTGGACTGGATGCAATCTGCTCCAAGTCAATGGCTGGATGCAATCTGCTCCAAGTCAGTGACTGGATGCAATCTGCTCCAAGTCAATGACTGGATGCATTCTGCTCCAAGTCAATGACTGGATGCAATCTGCTCCAAGTCAGTGACTGGATGCAATCTGCTCCAAGTCAATGACTGGATGCATTCTGCTCCAAGTCAGTGACTGGATGCATTCTGCTCCAAGTCAGTGACTGGATGCAATCTGCTCCAAGTCAATGGCTGGATGCATTCTGCTACAAGTCAATGACTTGATGCCATCAGCTGCTAGTCAGTGACTGGATGCCATCAGCTCCTAGTCTGTGCTGGATGCCATCAGCTCCAAGTCAGTGACTGGATGCATATCAGCTCCAAAGTCAATGACTGGATGCATTCTGCTCCAAGTCAGTGACTGGATGCATTCTGCTCCAAGTCAGTGACTGGATGCAATCTGCTCCAAGTCAGTGACTGGATGCATTCTGCTCCAAGTCAGTGACTGATGCCATCTGGATGCAGTCAGTCTGGATGCTGCCAAGTCAATGACTGGATGCATTCTGCTCCAAGTCAGTGACTGGATGCATTCTGCTGCTAGTCAGTGACTGGATGCATTCTGCTCCAAGTCAAAGGCTGGATGCATTCTGCTCCAAGTCAGTGACTGGATGGTGCCAAGCTGGTAGTCAGTGACTGCATTCTGCTGCAAGTCAGTGACTGGATGCATTCTGCTCCAAGTCAGTGACTGGATGCATTCTGCTCCAAGTCAATGACTGGATGCATTCTGCTCCAAGTCAGTGACTTGATGCATTCTGCTCCAAGTCAGTGACTGGATGCATTCTGCTCCAAGTCAGTGACTGGACTGCCATCAGCTGCTAGTCAGTGACTGGATCCATCAGCTGCTAGTGACTGGATGCCATGTGACTGGATGCATTCTGCTCCAAGTCAGTGACTGGATGCCATCTGCTGCAAGTCAGTGACTGGATGCATTCTGCTCCAAGTCAGTGACTGGATGCTATCTGCTCCAAGTCAGTGACTGGATGCATTCTGCTGCTAGTCAGTGACTGGATGCAATCTGCTCCTAGTCAGTGACTGGATGCCATCTGCTACAAGTCACTGGATGACTGCTCCAAGTCATGACTGGATGCCATCTGCTTCTAGTCAGTGACTGGATGCATAGTCAAGTGACTGGATGCCATCAGCTGCTAGTCAGTGACTGGATGTTATCTGCTGCTAGTCAGTGACTGGATGCATTCTGCTGCTAGTCAGTGACTGGATGTTATCTGCTCCTAGTCAGTGACTGGATGCATTCAGCTGCTAGTCAGTGACTGGATGCATTCTGCTGCTAGTCAGTGACTGGATGCCATCAGCTGCAAGTCAGTGACTGGATGCCATCTGCTCCTAGTCAATGACTGGATGTTATCTGCTGCTAGTCAGTGACTGGATGCATTCAGCTGCAAGTCAGTGACTGGATGCATTCAGCTGCTAGTCAGTGACTGGATGTTATCGGCTGCTGCTAGTCAGTGACTGGATGCAATCAGCTGCTAGTCAGTGACTGGATGCCATCAGCTGCTAGTCAGTGACTGGATGTTATCAGCTGCTAGTCAGTGACTGGATGCCATCAGCTGCTAGTCAGTGACTGGATGCGATCAGCTGCTAGTCAGTGACTGGATGCCATCAGCTACTAGTCAGTGACTGGATGCCATCAGCTACTAGTCAGTGACTGGATGCAACCTGCTCCAAGTCAGTGGCTGGATGCCATCTGCTAGTCAGTGACTGGATGTTATCAGCTGCTAGTCAGTGACTGGATGCCATCAGCTGCTAGTCAGTGACTGGATGCCATCAGCTGCTAGTCAGTGACTGGATGTCATCAGCTGCTAGTCAGTGACTGGATGTTATCTACCAGTCTACTATCTGTCAGTGACTGGATGCCATCAGCTGCTAGTCAGTGACTGGATGCCATCAGCTGCTAGTCAGTGACTGGATGCCATCAGCTGCTAGTCAGTGACTGGATGTTATCAGCTGCTAGTCAGTGACTGGATGCCATCAGCTGCTAGTCAGTGACTGGATGCCATGCTCCAGTCAGTGACTGGATGCATGCTCCAAGTCAGTGACTGGATGTTATCAGCTGCTAGTCAGTGACTGGATGCCATCAGCTGCTAGTCAGTGACTGGATGTTATCAGCTGCTAGTGTCAGTGACTGGATGCCATCAGCTACTAGTCAGTGACTGGATGCCATCAGCTGCTAGTCAGTGACTGGATGCAATCAGCTACTAGTCAGTGACTGGATGTCATTAGCTGCTAGTCAGTGACTGGATGCCATCAGCTGCTAGTCAGTGACTGGATTCTGATCTCATTCATGAGCAGAAGGACTGTTGCCACGGAAACAGAGAAGAGTCTAACCTGGTAGAGGTCGAAGCCTTGCGACTCAGTGGCGTCGTAGGGTCGGATGACGCCGTCCTCCTTGATGAGACGGACCGGCCTGAGTTTGGTCACCTCCTCCGTCGCCTCGGCCGCTCTGACATCACACACAGAGAAGATGGAGGTGATGAAAGCTGCTTTGAACCAGGCGGTTCTGATTCTGACTGGACTCTGACCCAAAGCACATTCGCTTCTGGTGCACGCCATGCTGCAGGCAGCGTCACCCAGGCAACAGTTCTCACCTGTGGGGGCCTCTAGAGTGACAGCATGAAACAGCGACTTCAACAGGTTATCAGGGATTTATGGGGTCACCTGACAGATGGATCCTCCAATCAGGAGGAGGAAATGTTTGGGAGCAGGAAGGAATCAGAGGAGGATGAATTTTATCTAAAGACTCCAGCTAATTGGAGTTTTTCCAGTTTTTTATTGAAGGTAAATATATTTTAAACTTCATTCACGACCTTAAATAGTATCTGAGGAGCAATATTTAAACTCTGAAGGTTTAATTTGGACTGAAATAAATCGGCAAATGAAAAATCAAGAAGTTTTAGTGCTTCTAGCCCAGCAGGGACATGGTGAGAGTTAGTCAGAACCATGAGCTTCCTCCAGCCGAGTCCCCGAGGACTCTCCTTATAGAGCTGGAGCGGCTTCTAGCGTCTAAAGCATCTCAGATCCAACCAGACGATGTTTTCAGTTGACCTGCTGGTTAACTCCTTCTTTAGGAGCTCCATCGGCAGCGGTTGCTGGTCCTCCTCGGGGGCGGGGCCAGCAGAACGATGGGAGACGCCACAAGCAGGTTAGACTCGGAGAACAGCACGACTTGGATGCCGTGGATGAAACCTGACATCAATGCCATGCGTAACTTACCGCCGCTGCAGCAGCATTCAACATGCAAACATCTGCAAACATCTGGGTGAATCAGCAGCACAAGTCAGAAAAGCTGCAGGGAACATTCAACATGAAACCAGAGGCTGATGGAGGAGCTCAGTTCATGGGAAATACTCACACACCAAACAGCGAGGAACAGAAAGAACAGAAAACGTGAAAATTAGACAAGAAAAACAGAGATGGCGCCACGTAGCGAGGCCCACCGACACCACAGAAAGTCTACAGACCGTCAGAGAAACCACGTCAACAAGGAAACACGCGAGGGTCCGGACGCTACCTCTGGATTCCCTGGAAGGTGCTGCTGGCCATGTCCACGATGCCGCCGGTGGGCCGGGCCACCACGCCCACCAAACCTTTCCCGATCCCCTTAAAGAATCCGGCCGCCCCCTCCTTCTTGGCTCCTGCAGACCACATTAGTTCAGGGTCAGTCAATATGGGGGGAATCTGCTACCATTATTGTTAAAGGCAAAGAAAAAAAAAAAAAGGATTCCAAAAATAAAACTTATTTATCTTCAAATTCTAAATCTCAAATTTTCTCTTTCAAATAAAATGTTCTAAATTGCCTTTTTTTTACGTTGAATTTTTCCGATGACATTCCCTTCACTTCAAAACGCTCCTGATCAATAAATATGTTGTTGCTAACATCCAGTGGACCAATAGAAACGCGTCTCTGTTTGTTGTAAAATTAATGCAATTCATAAAAAAAGAACATTCAAAAATAAAAGGAAAGGAAAAAAAAACTTTTGAGAAATAAAATCTGTGTAAAAAGTTCATCTCAAAATGTTTCTTTGATTAAGAAACTTTTCAAAGGTCCATTTCTAGATTTTAAATTTCTGTCTTCTTTGCAACAATAAGAGCAGAAGTTAATCCTAGAACTCTGGATCCGGTTCTGGATCATTTTAGGACAGATGATGATTTATTTGGGGAATCTGCTGCTTCTGGACAACATTTAGGTCTGATTTAGAAGATCTGATAGAATGTTTGGATCAGCTAGAAGCTCTTCTGAGGAACCTGTTCCAGAGCACTGAAATCTTCTATCAGGTCCAGAAAAATCCGAAGGATCTGGATGATCTGATTCCAGAAAGTCAGTCTGGGAATAATCCGAGTCTCTGGGAATTCTGCATAAATACTCAGGACTGTAATTTGTTCCTAAATCAAAATTTTTTGGAATTCCTGTTCTGCAAAAAGACGTGACCTTTGCACCAAGGAGCGTACCTTCCACAGGTTTAGTGACGATGCCTGTAACTCCGCCCACGACGCCCTGCAGAGAGACAATGATTACTGAGAGGCCTGAGGCGGTGCCGGCGCCCAGAGGAGGTTCTTCTTCTGCACACCTTCAGCAGACCCTTCCCCCCTTTGGCCAGACTGCCTTTGAAGTCCCTGGTGGGTCGGTTCATTTCCTCCCGACGCTCCTGCTGGAACTCCTTATCCATGGTGATGACTGCCAGGCCTTTGCCCATGGATCCGGTGATCTTGGAGAACATTCCGGCGGCGCCACCTGCAGGAAGAACATGTTGGAGACACAGACTGCAGAGTTCTGGTTCCCCCGTCATCGTTCACCGAGTTCCCTCACCGACAGTTGAACCAAGCAGGCTGCGGACGCCGATGGCAAAACCTTCTGCAAACTCTTCCGGGCCTTGAACAGCTCCCTGAAAAACCAGCAGAACCAGAACCTTCAGTGGATCGGATCCTCCAGTGCTGCCGGCTTTGAGCTACCGGCTTTGGTCTACCTGAAACGGCTCGTAGAAGAAGGCCTCCACCCCTTCAGACAGGCCTCGGATCAGTCCGAAAGGATTCCCCAGGACATCCAGGCCCAGAACCAGGACATACATCTGCTTCAGGAACTGCAAGGAGAACCAGAACCTTTAGAAGCCAGAACTCTGGAGGCTCAGGCAGAGCGGCGGGAGCCATTACCTCCTCGGTGTAATGTCGGCCCACTGCCCACATCAGCTTCTCTTTGCTGTAGAACTGGTACTTGACCTCGAAGAAGGCCAGTCTGACACAAACAGAGGAGAAACGTCAGAGGAACCACCAACCTCAGCAGATCCGTCCGGGCCAGCGGCACAGGCTTACTTGAAGATGATGTCATCAACGTTGGTCAGCGTAGCCCCGATGCTTTTCAGGACCAGGTTCAGGGACTGGGTGATGGGGTTCTGCTGGGCAGAGTCGCCATCGCTGGAGCCCAGAGACAGACTGAGGTGGAGCTGGAAAGAAAAGCCGGAGTAGTGAAACCGGAACGAACTGAACAAACCCAGAGAGGAGGGGGGGTCTGGCGTTACCTTGATGGGTGAGATGTGAAAAAATTCAAAGAAGCTGATTCCTGAGCCATCTGCCAGGGAGGCGTCCGTCGGCTCTGCCTGCAGACGCTTCAGGTCTCCTTCGATCAGCCCCGACTGAAACAAAAACATCTCAGACCAACGTCTCATCCACGACCTTTAGAGGAAATACCGTCTCTGCTCCTCTTCACCTTCTGTCCGTCATTCTGCAGGTTTGCAGCCGGAGCAAACAAAGCCGCCACAGCGTCCAGGAAACCCTGGTCGATCTTCACGGCCATCTCTTGAACTAAGGCCATGAAGTACCTGAAAAACAGACGGAACCTTCAGAGGGCCGCTCTGGACGCCGTCAGCAGCCAAACATCCAGACCTCCTTACTTGAACTGCATGACGCTGCTGTGCTGGTTGAACCTCATGATGACCGACATGTCCATGAAGGGCTTTGGCTCTACGGAGGCACAACTCAGCGTTACACTTTCTGAACACTTTTCAAGGTTAAGGCTGATTTATGCTCAGAAACCAGGTCGTCTGCGTGTGTCGCAGTGAACCAGACCTTCAGATGGTATTAGAGGACGTACCTGAGTCCAGAGCGATAGACTTTGGTGGAGGAACTGGATGGAAGACGATGGGGAAGACGGCACCCGGCAGCTGGTTGTCCACCTGCAAGCAATGGAAAATCTTTGGTCACGCAGGTGAATGAGGTGCAGGACCTGAGAGAAGCTGATCCCCACCGTCTTCAAATGTTTCTCCATTAATGGTTATTGGATTAAAACGAGTTTCATCCCATTAATTGAAACTTAATAGAAAACAGAATCCAAATGAAAATCGTCGCTGTGGGCTAATCAGGAGAAGGTTTGGTAAATCAATGCCTGGAGGATAACATGGTTTACTGGATAGAAACCATTAACCAGTCGGACAGCATTGACTCTGTAATGTGTGAGACGACCTGCTGTGAATCGGCGCTATAGAAATAAACTGGATTTATAGAAACTTTAATTAGTTGATAAGTTCACCCCCAAACACCAGACGTCATTTAGACATTGGCTTTTAGGCTAAATCTGGTCGGTACGCCATAGTCCTGATTTACTCCAGAAATAGTTGTTAAAGTTGTAGGGAAATAATATTTAAATGTCAAATCATTCTGGCTTAAACATGTATAGAAATGTTCTCTTTATCAGACAATATTGTCCCAAAATGTAGAAAATTTCTATTGTAATTGTCTTAAAATCAGTGTTTTTTTCTCGTTATCTTCTGCAGGCCAGTTAGTTCTACGTCAGCCTGAACACCTAAATTCAGCCAATCATATATCAAAGGTCATCTGTCAATCACATTTTTTCAGTCGTAGCATCTTGATTCATGTGTCGCAGCTAATATACGCAACGGTTGTAATCAGAATCCTTTCCTTTCCCATTGAGTTGCGTCCCAGTGTTCACGGGGATGGACGTCTGTGTCTTCGGCAGGCGTAGAGCTAACAGAACTGGCAGCGTTGCGAGGCAAGGGCTCAAACATGTACGGCTGGAAGCCTTCTACACCAAACCAAGCTTCTGCCGCCCTGGCGTCCTCTTCCACAACATCTTCGTCCCCGCTTTCCTCCTCTAAATAAAAAATGGATGACGGAGGAGACTCATCCACGACCTCCGACACTAAACTCTCCTCCTCTTGCATGTTTCCTCTGTCCATAGCGTTCCTTGACAGCGTCGTTTCTAAGTCACCAGTTTAGTGCTACTTGGTCCCAATGGAATTTCCCATTGGGAACCTGCTAGCACTAAGATGCTAACTGGTTAGCAAGATCCTTCAGACAAACCGGCCACAACCAAACATGCTTGTGAACCTTCCGCAACAACAATCCCGCCCCCTTGATAATCGACCAATCACATTCACTTTATTCAGTCCTGTAAAGTCAGGCGCCACTCGGGAGAATTCAGAAATGCAACGTTTGGAACAGCGACAGATATTAAGACAGGATTTTTTTTTTTTTAACAGAAATGTCCTAAAGTGTGGTCTGATAAAGGTACATTTATATACACATTTAAGCCAAAAGGATCGACATTTAAACAATATTTCCCTACGAATTTAAGTTTTTCTTTCTGTGACCTCATAGTTTCCTTTTTGTAATTATTTTTCATAATGTCTCAGAAAATGTGTTGTTCATATTCGGTCAATATTACAGCTAAACTTATAGGTCAACTACAGCTGACACAATAAAAAGTCAGAATATAAAGATGCACTATTTAAAAAAAAAACCTTGAAATTAATTGATTAATTGATAACTCCCCTCTCTACTGTCACTTAATTCAGCACCATTTGTGCAGCATCAATTTTCCTCTTTCTTTTGTTTTAAATTGGTAAAAGTTCAAAGGTCGAAAGGTCAGCTCCACCCCCCACCCCATGCATTATCCAAATCGAACAGAAATTGTGTGAAACGTTTTTTCTACGTTGGCGAAATGAAAAGCTTCCAGAGTCCAAACTGCCGGATCAATCATGTCTGATTGAAACCAGGAGGAGCGGATCTTCAAAATGACGGCGGCACAAACTAAAAGGTTTTGCTGCACAATCGTGCTACGGGGTGGGGGGGTCACTTCATTCAGGCTCAGGTGTTTGCATGTTTACCTGCAACCAGTGCAGCTGGGCTCTCAGGCTGCGCTGGTGGAGCGACTGCTTGAACTCCACCTGGATCCCCGACAGGAAGTTCCTCCTCACCGGGCAGGACTGAGGTTGGCGCATCTTCATGACAGCTTGGTTGAGGTTAACCTAGGAAGCGATGACATCAGTAAGCTTTACTCAGACCGTCAGAACGTTTGGTCCTTTTGGTTAACCTCTGACCTCCAGGTTATTCTCCAGTGTGACCCAGCCGAGCTCCTTCTTCTCACTCAGCTGACTCTGGTAGGTCTTCTCCAGCAGGTTGATGTTCTTCTGATTGAAGGACTTCCAGCGGTTCTTTGGCTTATACTCCCACACTACGCCTGAGCTGTGAACGACAGTTAGAGCGCGGTCAGTCCACTGCAGCCTGACTGCTTGTCTAGTTCATGTCAGTCGTGTTGAGGCTGGTTTATGCTCAGAAACGTCTCAGACAACGCAGCTATCAACAGCCTGCAGAGGAGAAATGCTTTTTGTGCTATTTTAAATATGAACCCTGAGCGTCCTGACCAACAGACAGCTTCATGCCAGCTGCAGAGTCCAGCTGGGTTGCTGCAGTCAGAGGAAGTCATGTAAACATTAGCAGCGTTATTTCCATCACAGCTTATCATCGAGGGCCTGTTGATGTTCACCTGGTGATGCCGATGTAGGAAATCTCCTGCCGGCTGCTGTTGTCCACCAGAGAAAGGCCGAGGTTCTGTAGAGACACCTTCAGCTCCTGTTGAAACTGTTCCAGCTCCTCCGACTGCCGAGCCTTGGTCACCACGGCGGTGTCCTCGGTGAACAGCAACACCCGCTGCCGGCCGTCCAGGAAGGAAACCCAGTGGACATGAGACTGGCCGTCAAAAGGAAACTGACCCACATCATCCTGGAGGAAACAGAGACATGCTGAGTTAAACGCATCGGACTCTGCCGTGTGTGAGGCTTTAATATCTGTGGAGGAAAACCCAAAGACAAGATGGACCCCTCCCTTAGACACTCCTGGACTCATTTAGAAAGAGAGGCGGAGGAGCAGGAGGCCCGGTGTGGGTCCCAGATCTGCTATGATGGTCAGATCCCTGAGCGTGCCCGTGACGCTACGCTAGACCAGGATTAACCGATTAAAAACCAGCAGGGTCCAAAAAAAAATATCATCAACCAGTAAAGGTCCAGAGACATTTTTAATTATAATCTGTTACTTTACACAGAATTTAACTCTGAAATAAAATGAGGTTTTTATGCAAATCTTAAAATCTAAAATGGAAAAATTTGAACTGATGGTTTGTTATTTTCTTTCTTTTTTCTGTCTTAATGTTGGCAGTGGGCTTTAGGCTGCCCTGCAAGGCTTTAAACCTGGGTTTAACCGGAGACTAAGCCATTCTCAAGCACATATCAAGGAGCTCATTCTGAGCCTGGATCCAGATTTATTGTTGATTCTGTTCATGGTGGAGAATCCTGCTTCACAGCAGCAGGTTGAGCCAAACATCCTCTAAATGTGCAGGGTCATCTTTGAGCACGCCATTTCACTTTTCTTTCACCAGTTCACCGCAGTTCTTCCAGCAGTCCACACTTTCTCTGCTCTCTTTTTCTCATGGTCTTCTCCTTCTTTCCCATCGCCCGGCTTGCCACAGGTTTGCCTGCTGTGTCTAAAAGTAGCAGCAGCAGCAACCCAGACTGACAGCTCATTGGCTCATTTGGATCACGTGCAGCCTGGAGCCGGACGCTCCCCAGGGCTTTACCGTATTAACAGGAGAAGAGGAGCAAGTCAAATTAGACAACATATAAATGTTTTAAATCACTACATGATTGGATGAACGTTGCCACACAAAGTAAAACATAATGGTTGCCCATACAACGATAATAACATCACGCATTGTCAGGGTGCCGAGTCGAAAGCATCTGTAGCGTTAGCGTGTTTAAAGAACGACAAAGTTTTTCCTGACTGATAACAAAACTGAATAAAAATCTGTTTCTGGTGAACAAAGTAACTGTGAGGCTATGGTATAAAGGGGGAGAGCTGGGTAGCGCTGTGGCTAGCTGTGCTCACTAGCTAACAGGTTAGCTCGCTCAGTTAGCCATATTTAGCTACGCTACTTTATCTGTGTGTCAACAACAACCGTTTGTTTTCTAAAAGCAGAATAACTGTTTTATTTGTCTAAAATCTCTGAGAAAGTCATTTTTTAATATGTTCCATTTGTCCTCCTTTAACCTCGGATCTTAATAAAAAGAATAAAAATAAGCGAGACTTTTAGAGTCTTCTTTTTAAGCGGCAGAACTCAGTCTGTCTTAGAAGGCCAAAGTTTCCTTCATACTGATAATGATTGTTTTCTACTTTAACTACTTTAGATCGCCGATGAAAAGTTAAAATAATAGCAAATATTGAATTGATCCTTAATAGAATAAAGAAGCTGGCACTCCATCTGTACTGATTCACCTCTACATTAATGGTACATGCATGATGAATGTTCTTTTTTGCTGCTGTAAACACCAGAATTGATCTATTCTATTCTATATGAAAAAACCTTTTGGTTAATTTCCTGAGATAGGCATGTTTATAAAAAACCATTAAACGTCCTTTATCACATCAGGACTTACTGAGGAATAGTTGCTCACATCCTGTGGACGCTGAAGCTCCTTCAGTAGATCAGGACCTTCTGTTTCTAAGGTAACTTCGTCTATTTACCCAATAAACTGAGCTCACTGTCCATCGGATTGGCAGACGCTCCCGAACCCACATACAAGCTAAACATGGGGGGTCAGGGTTGGTTAGGGTTGGTTAGGGTTGTTTAGGGTTGTTTAGGGTTGTTTAGGGTTGGTTAGGGTTGTTTTAGGGTTGGTTAGGGTTGTTTAGGGTTGTTTAGGGTTGGTGGGGGTGGGTTAGGGTTGGTTAGGGGTTGGTTGGGGTTAGTTGGGGGTTGGTTAGGGTTGGTTGGGGGTTGGTTAGGGTTGTTTAGGGTTGGTTGGTTTTAGGGTTGGTGGGGTTGGATTTAGAGGTTGGTTGGGGTTGGTTAGGGGTTGGTTAGGGTTGTTTAGGGTTGGTTGTTTAGGGTTGTTTAGGGTTGGTTAGGGTTGGTTGGGGTTGGTTAGGGTTGTTTAGGGTTGGTTAGGGTTGGTGGCTGGGGTTGGTTGGGGTTGGTTGGGGTTGGTTGGGGTTGGTCAGGGTTGGTCAGGGTTGGTTAGGGTTGGTTAGGGTACGTTGGCGTGAGTCACACCTTCAGCAGATCCAGTTCTTCTGAACGGCCTTTGCAGCTCCAACAGAGCTTACGGGTTCCCGCTGGGTCGTCCCACACGAACCGCCGAGCCTCGCAGGGTTTCAGCTCATGGACTTCATCTGATCCGCTGGAGAATAAAAAAGAATTAAAATGAAGAAATTACGTCTTTATTGACCAGTTTAGTAAAAACATTCTTTGGGTGGGTCTACAACTACAATCTTATGTTCCATAAACCTGAGAAACACCTTAGAAATGCAAAATGGATGCCTCAGTGCAGCAGCCTCAGGGAGGATCTGACATAGAGAGGAAGCTGTGCACGCTGGCGCCCCCTACAGGTGCGGAGTCCTCTGTCTGCCACTGATGCCAGGCCTCCATTAAAATGCTGATTTTAGAGCACAGCCCAGTGACTGGGGCATGTCTGCAGTTTGGCGGCCCGGATGTAACAGTCTGAGATGAGCGGCTGAAAGCGTCCGCCTAGCGGGGATTTAAATCCCTGTCACATGACCAGCTGCTAGGTCACTGGTTTAAACCAGGGTTAACACTGGTCATTAAACATCAATAAAAGTCATTAAATTGTTATTTTTTAAATTAAGGCCTTAATTGGCGCTAAAATTCATCAAATGAAATGATCTTGATGTTTAAAATGCTTTATTTAATAAAACAAAATATGTTTATAAAAACAATTTCATCAGACATATTAAATAGCAATATATTTGTGCAGAACTGCTTCCGGTTAATCATAAAGTCGTTCGGAAAAGAAGCTAGAGAATGAGAAAATTATCATTTTAACAAAAGCAGCTGGAGAAAACACACACATATATCTCTCTCTCTCTCTCTCTCTATATATATATATATATATATATATATATATATATATATATATCTAGTTGAGTGTAGTTAGACTGAGCCAACATTTTCCACAGACTGTTTCCAATCTTCTAGTGACATAAAGGTTTTTCTACATCACTATCCTGTCAGTTTGCTGCCATGAGAAGAGAGGAAAGAAACGTAATGAATAGAATTTCTATCATCTCTGTAAATTCAAACTCCCGGTCCACCGGTCGTTCTGAACATTCCCAGGGGTCTGAATGGAGCCTCCTACAGGCTGCTCATAGCAGCGACACCAACATCCAGAGACATGCTCTCATCGACCCATCATCTAGTCATAAATACAGCGTTCCTACAGAACCTGTTAAATGATCGCAGGTTCAGGGAGAAGTGTTTTTGATGGATGTTGGAGCTTCTAAGATCTGGAGCCATGATAACAGAACCAAAGATTTAACTGCAATAGGGTCCCATCAACCAATGTCAGATAAAAGATGATGTAATAAGTTCCTCCCAACATTTGTAGTCAAACAGCTGTGAAGGCCGCCTGTCACTGCTCAACGTTTAATGGCGGTTTATAGCTGCGTGTTACTTTCTGCAAAAGTTATATTTTATCTCTGACTTTTAGAGACATGAAATTGTGTTTGAGCTGAAAAGGAGGTAGAGTGAATGCAGAGCAGGAATATTAGGAATACAGTATTTTTAGTTTTGCTAAACGTTGTTAGCAGAAAAATATCCCCAACACCATCATCTCCCTGCAACGCTTTCTGACGATAAGAGCAGAGATTTAAAGAAGGCTGGAAAACTCACGGCTGGAACTCCTCTAGAACTTCTACACTTGATTTCACAAAGAGGAATTCTTTATAAAGTGAAGAAAATGATGGAAAACCATGAGAATCCTCCTCAAAAGACTATTAAACAACAACCAAGAGCCTTCAGCCAAAGGCTGCTCAAGATCAAGTGCAAAACAGCAGAAGATCCTTCTAGCTTTGGGCATCAGCATATAGAAACAGAACTTACATTACAGAACTTGGTTATATTTGTGGTATTTTGTTGTTTTAGCGGGAGAGTCCAGGAGAAAGAAGGCAACTGGTGAATCTATTGACAGAATTAAAACTTTTGGGGCGTGGAATCGACAAGCGATGCGTCTAATTGCAGGGCTTCCAGATGCAGGGAAACAACGACAGACAGACGTTGAGGTTCATCGCACTGCTAAGCAGAATCATCACTGGAATTTGTGCGGCAGGGAAGCTAGGATTTTATTAACTTCCTGATTACGGGAGGCTGACTGTGAGGAGATGGCGGTCTGCTGCTCGCAAGAACTGAACGCCACCGAGCCCTACTGATGAACTAGTACCATGTTAGCACGGTTCCGTTGGGTCTGGCATGGTACAGTTCAGTTCTGTGTGAGTCATTTAAACTCAACAGTTATCTCTGTTCTGCAGCGCGGTTTATTGGGGTAGTGGAAATGGGGGTAAATGAGCATCCATATCATCTAACCTCTTCCGCTGAAGTAATAAAACCAATCAGGATCAACGAAGCATATGACGTGTACTACTAGATGACGCCCAATTTTAAGAGGAGCCAATTGATACAGATCACCGCCGAACAGTGGGGGAGAAGAGCAAAACATCTTTTCCTCTGGAGAAAAGCCTCCAGAGCAGTGTTTTGCTCTTTCAGTGAAGAAATACTCTGTAATTCCCATAAACTTGCTCGATAGCGCTAACGCTATTTTCATCGGCTGAAGCCGCCATGTTCTTTAGACTGAACTGTCGCTGTTCGTCGCGCCACACCTCAACCCGCCTCAAAGCCAACGCTGATTGACGCTCATTGGTGCGGCTCCAAATTTTTTCAACGGAGAGTCTCCAGAGACTGATCTGCGCAGTGAAACCTTGAAAGCTACCAAGCTGCCATCTACTGTAGGAGCTCTAGCATCTCATCTCTTAGTGTTTAGCAGACTGTGTTCTCTGACCTCTGTCTGTAGCCAGATGGTGGCCCAGGGTGTGTGGTTAATCAACAGTGCGGGGGCTGCTCCGTCATAATAGTCACTAAAGCTGATGATGGTGGAGTGGTTGGAGACGTTGATGTCCACGATGATCCCTCCACACTGCAATGACAGCCTGAGGTAAGAGAACCAAACTATGGTAAAGGCAGGGATGAAGAGATGGGACACAGACCATGTCCATGCTCAGCAGGGTGCCGTTGTCCTGCTGACTGAAGAAGAAGAACTTGGAATTGGATGGCGATCCAACCACACGGACGCACAGCTTCTTGGAGGAGTTCTCCGGCCACAGAGGGATGTACTGGAACACAACAGAACGCCTTCAGAAGAACGTCTCAACCTTCCAGAGATCAGAGAAACCTGAAGGTTTTTCTTTGGGTCCTGATCAGATATAATCAGACCAGATCTGCTGGTAAAACTTCAATAGGAAGGTTAACTTACTTCAGAGGAAGGGATGTAGTGCCACCTGATGGACGTCTGGCTGATCAACTCCCCCACCTCCAGTTCATACGAGGACTTGTTCACCAGGGTGTAGAAAGGACTTAAAGTGACGATCCTGGTCAGGTTGAAGCTACTCATCTGGATGCTAACGCCTACCTGCAGAGAGAACAGGAGAAGGTTGAACGAAGGAACCCGCTGACGTAAAAGACAGCGGAGGATTGAGGAACTTACCAGGAAGTCCATGTTGGTGGCAGGACAGCGGACGCAGCCGTAACTTCCCACTGTGTCCAGGGAGAAACCGTCCGACCAGGAACTGGTGGAGATGCACAGCTGCAGCTGCAAAGCAACAACAGGCAGAGTCAAGCTGCAGCTCAGGTTATCGTCTCATTTAGAGCAGCTCGGCTATTCAAGCTTCTAGAAACAAAACCTCCTCCTGCTACAGAGGAGCTGCAGCTGATGAGGATCAGTTATTCCATGAATCTGGAAAGAACCTCCTGGATGAATGAATTTCCCTTAAAGGTTTGAGTAAAAACTAAAGAATCTGGAGTTCTTGGATGATGTTTGTTCCAAACATGGATTCTGGTGTTAATCATGTTTCAAATTAACTATAAATGGGAAATTTACTGGAAAATGAACAAACACCGTCCTTGTGTAGCTCAACAGTTGAAAACGATTTACTCAACTTTATCCTCCGGAGGGGGAAGCATTTATGGATAAATGATTCCAAACAGCTTTCTAAAACACTTCATAAGTTCAGCGCTACATCTCAAAGATATCTTAGTGTTTTCCTCAAACCTTCTCCTCATTGTACGCTGCTTTTATTCTCTCTTTATTGCACTATGTAGACGATGGTGGACGACCGATGTTCTGTGGAAATCCTCCTGAAATGATGTGTGCTGGCCAAGGCCAAAGTCTGATAAATAATAATCTCTTGGCGTATAACCTGAGTAAATGCAAATCAGCAATTAGGAATCTTGTTTTTGGTAAGATTCACATACGTGACCTCCAGCATGTATCTATTATATTCAACAACAAAAGTATTTTTGTTGTTGAATATACTAGTTTTTGCAGATTTATAAGGTCCATATATGTTTATGGACCTTAGAAAAATATCTAAGAATAACATGATAGGGAAGATTTAAAATATAAAACAATAAAAATCCTGTAAAGTGTTTTAACAATATAAAACTGGGAGAATAAATAACAATATGCAGCTATGGACATTTTCAGTAAATATTTGAAATAGCAGCAACATCAGAGATGTGCAGAATGGCAGGAGAGATTTAACTGACTAAGGTAGAAATCATTACATTTGATTTGATTGGTTCCTGCTCCCGGTGGTTGGAACCTTTATTCCACTCTGGATTCTTGTGAGTGTAGTCTTTGTTCACTTCACAACTTTTTAAAGAAATAAAAATAAAAAATAAACGGTTTTTGAAAGTCCTTTTTGAAAACTGTGTCGAAAGCACTACAGTTGCTATAAGCAACTGGTTGCATCTGTGATAAACCATGAGAAGGGGTGGACTCTGTTTGAATTCACAGCAAAAACACTTCCATTCTCCTTATTTTCACGGACTTGGAAGGATCCAGTCTAGGTAGGCCGCGTCCTTGGAGGAATCAGTCTAGGTAGACGTGTCCTTGAGATCCACCATCTAAGGTAGAAACACCTCTTCCTGATGAAACTCCGCCCCTCTGACTGACGCTCACCTTGCTTTTGGTGAACAGGTTGGACTTCTTGAAGGAGAAGAGGACGACGTCTCGGTACTCGGCCGGATGCTTGTACATGACGTCCTCGGACCGGTACTGCAGCACTCTGGACGTCTTGTTGATGATCCAGTAGGGGCTGAAGAGCGACAGCAGAAGGCGGCTCTTGGTTTTCGTCACGTGGATGCTCACGTCCACGCTCAGGCTGGCGTCAGTGTCGCAGGTCAGGGACACGGCGAAGAACTCGGGCAGTTCCCGGGTGATCTGAATGTGTCCGTGCCAGCCACGGCCCTGGTACTGGATCAGCGCCAAAGACATGATCTCCCCTGATAAGCGAGCGTTCAGCAGGTCCGATGTGGTTCCTTCCTGAAGCTCGTAGACGTTAGCAGAGTTCTAGAGGGAGACCAAACACAACGCTGGTCAGGTTCTAATCGTTATTTTATTTATAAATGTCTTTAAACTCGTATTTCAACCCGAGGAAAAAGGTCAGACAAGACAACAGATGGACAGGTCGTCTTGTTAAAAACGTCTCCTGCTGCTGGAAACACATTGTGAACCAAAGCTCTTATAACGCTTCCAAAGGCAAAGGATGAAGTTGGACCTCTGCTGGATCATGTGGACGGTTATGCACAGAAACAGCACGCTAACGTACGCATAGATGATGAGGCACCAGTTTTAAAACAGACAAGGAACGTTTATTATCACAGCCGGCTGGGCGCCGCTACCCTGTTAACCTGAAATCCCCCCTCCTCTTTCCCGCCCCGCCCGCTCTGCTGCAGACCGCCTGCGCAAAGCAAAGCCTACAGCCGGCGCTGTTCCTCCCGTCTTGCTGCGCTCCGACTTCCTTGGAGCTGGAGGAGAGCATGCGCTATATTATTATTAAATTCATGGGATCAAAACATGCGGAAATAAAAGCTTCATTTAATATGAACCATTAAAAAAAATCCCCATCAGGATCCAGCAGATGTTCAGTTTCTGTCTTTTTGTTGTGGATTTTTGTAACAGGAGATAACTAGGATCATATAATCTTTACATTAACATCCTATCAACATAATAACAGCTTATTTTAAAACAAAAAGCACAGCTGCATCTATGAATGAGAAAATATATTCCTGTTAGCTTTCACTATAACTTTATTAAAGGCCAGATTATTCTTCTGCCCTGAGAGATTATCTTTCATTCATCTAAACATGTAATGACAAAAGATGTATCTTTGGTGTGTCTGCATTTCTAGCTCTAAAACCCCTCATGGTGCTGAAAGGCATGCTTGGTTAAATCAGCAGGAGCATTTGCCAGGACAGCTTAAAGCTGAGGGGACAGGATGCAAGCTGCCCAAAATGGGAAACCTTGGCTATTATAGTATAACTCCTGGGATAGGAAGTAGAATTTACTTAGGTAAAAATAACACTCAGGATGCTACGCATGAATGACCTATGGATAAAACACCATGGATGATGTGTGGATGATGGATGGCTGGGGATTTATAAATAGCATAGATGAATCAACTTGATGACTAGAAATGTGAAAAATAGGATAGATCAATGAATGGACTGAATGGATGTCATTTTAGATGCATGATAGATGAAAGAAAGATGCAGTAAGACCTAGTTGGAATGAATGTGTACCAATCTATGATTGATGTATCATTATTTTAGTGACTAAAAATAGATTCATGAACCCTTTGATACAAGCTAGATGCCAAGTAATGGATGGGGATACTTAGATGAATGGATAGATGGATGAATGATGAATGATGGATAGATGATAATGGATGATGGATGAATGAATGGATAGATGAATGATAGAGAATGATAGATGATAGATAGATAGATAGATGATAGATAGATGGATAGATAGATAGATAGATGGATGATAGATGATAAGATGATGAGCAGATGGAAGATAGATAGATGATGGATGGATGATGGATAGATAGATAGATGATAGGTATGGATTGATGGGTAGATGATAGATGGATGATAGATGGATAGATAGATAGACCAGATATAGATGCTGTTGGATGGATGGATGATGGATAGATGATAGATAGATGATAGGATGGATGGATGGATGATGGATGGATGGATGGATGGATGGATGGATGATAGATTAGATGATGGATGATGGATGGATGATGGATGGATGGATGGATTAGATGGATGGATGATGGATGGATTGATGGATGGATGGATGGATGGATGGATGGATGGATGGATGGATGGATGGATGATGCATCTCACCCTCCCGGGTATTCCGTACCTCCATGGTGTGGCCCCGACTGTGTCACGGCAGCAGGGTTGCACAGTGCAGCCACAGGATGCAGGTGAATGGCGTGGCGGGGTCGATCCTCCTGGCAACGACTGAAATATGCCGCCAGGTAGATGCGGGGGCGGCCAGCGTGCTGACCATGGCGGCAACAGGTTGCTGTCGGGCTGGGATTTTCAGGGGCGGGACTGGAACACCGGCGCTGCAGTGGACCTGCTCCTTCCGCACGCCATGCAGCTGGAAGAGCGGCGGCGTACAGCCATCCAGGCGGCCGCTGAGCACAAACAGCTGCAAGCGAAGCAGCCTGGCACGTCAGCGGCCAGAGGCTCTTCTTGTCGACCTGGCACGTGTGGGTAATCACTGCACCTGTATGCATCCGGTCATGGAACTCTTTCTCTGGCTCCGCTGTGCCGATGCTCTGCAGGTCTCTGGATGCTGCGCAGTACTTCAGGATAGAGAAGGGTTCTGAAAAGTGGTTCATGATCTGCAGACAGACAGCCATGGTGAGCATCGTTCGGTGAGCCTCGGTCCTGACGGGGTGTGTTAGTGCCTCTGACCTGCAGGGGCGAACGGACGGTGATGATCTTGTTGCCTTCGGCGGCGTCGTCTGCAGCAGCACCGACACGACCTGCATGGACCTCGAGCGTTGTAGAGCGGCGGTGGGAACACCCACGGGATGCCGAGATATCTCGCTATCAGACGGTACACTGCAGAGTTCAGAGAGCGTCGGCCAGAAGCGAAACTTCTGTGGAAACCGTGGACGGCAACAAGGCCATTACCGGCGGTGAGGTTAAACGAAGGCAGCTCTCCTGCCTCTCAGGGCTGACAGCTTCCCCATGGTGGGCTGAATCCAGTGCACCAGGTCATCTTTCCTGATCACGAGCTGCGTGCCATTTTCCTTCGCCACAGAGCCAGCAGGCCTCAGGAGGCGCTTTGTGCTGCGTAACTGGGTCCCCAGAGCAGCCGGCAAGGTTTCTCTTTCGGGGTGTGGTCAAAGGTCAAAGCGTTCCCTCTGGCGAAAGCCTAAAATAAATCATTTTAGGAAGGCGTTTCCATCATCTAAATGAACCAAAAACTGTTTACCTACTGTATGAAATGACCGCTTCATAAAGCAAGATCTGACCAGCGACGATGACAGAGCTGCGTGCTGAAGCTACGAAATACTTTAGGAAACTGGAGAGAAAATGGCTCTCCACACATAACTATGGGAATCCTACCTGGTCTGGGAAAATAGTTTACTGCTGTATAAGAGGACCCTTTGTAAAGCAAGAGCAGCACCCTTCTCTCATTAATAGAGGAGAATAAGAATAATCTTAGATTTCTTTTTAATACAGTTGCCAAACTCACCCAGAGCCTGTTGAACTGT
The DNA here is from genome assembly GCA_018398635.1 of Cyprinodon brontotheroides. Lineage (NCBI taxonomy): Eukaryota > Metazoa > Chordata > Actinopteri > Cyprinodontiformes > Cyprinodontidae > Cyprinodon > Cyprinodon brontotheroides. The sequence continues at coordinate 1,152,168 of JAGKQL010000038.1, forward strand.
CCATTCCACCTGCTCTTAGCAGCAATGATTTTATGGGATTCTTTATAAATAAAATTGAGTCTGACAAAAATAAGGTCTACATTAGCACTCCTCTAGCGATGATTGGTTTATTCCTGGAAGGTGAAGCAGCATCTGAGTAACCTATAGAATCTGAACAGGTTAAGACTCTTTTCATCAGTTGAACTTTCAGTTAGCAAAACTATATCTTCATCCTAAGTCTTTCAACTTGGATGTTAGATCAATTCAACCAGGTTATTTAAGAGTTAGAGTGGCTCAGGTTATCCTGATCTATCTCTATAGTTCTGC